>WNWK01009526.1:0-76068 GCA_009830355.1 Cherax destructor
AAAGAGATTGGACAAATATATAGTGGGAGGGGCTGGGTTTGATTAGTGTCGTGAGTACAGGAGTAAATTCTTAGGTAGTGGTGGTTTTGATAAGGACTTGCCTTGTATGGGCCAGTAGGCCTTCTGCAGTGTTCCTCCATTCTTATGTTCTTATGTAAGATGACCCTCACCTCTTTTGATACGCCTATAAATTCCTTTCTTCTGTGAATGAATGGTACCTTCCTTTCTTCTGCCCTAAAAGATATTTGAGCCTATTATTCATCTATTTTGGGTCATTTCTATTCGATCTAATTTCTTTATATGGGATAAATGTTCTTTGGGCAGCATGTATAGTGTTCAGAAAACTGTCATATTGATAGCTCTCTTCATTACCCCAGTCCACAGATGATAACATAAGAACATAAGAAAGGAGGAACACTGCAACAGGCCTACTGGCCCATACTTGGCAGCTCCATATCAAAACTAACCCACCAACAAAAATATTTGTCCAACCCATCCTCATCGCCATCCAAGCAAGAAGCCCCGACAACACCCCTCCCCCCCCCTACAACTGTGCAAGTCCCGTTCAAATCCAACCCCTCTCACTCACAAGAACACAGAAATAAGGAACACTGCATCAAGCCAACTGATCCACACTAGGCAAAACCCAAAACCAATCCTTCAAACAAAAACTCCTACCCAACCCACCTACTCCATCCATGGAATATGCTTTGATAATCAGGGCACTATAAAATAGGGTACTGAAGCACCTGGTCCATCACCAGGGCACTGAATATGCCGAAGCACATGATCCATCACCAGGGTGTTGAAGGAGGTGAAGCACCTGGTCCATCATCAGGGCACTGAGGGAGCCGAAGCACCTGGTCCATCACCAGGGTACTGAGGGAGCCGAAGCACCTTGTCCATCACCAAGGAACTGAATGAGCCTAAGCACCTGGCCCATCACATGGGTGATAAGTGTTCTCTAAGTCCATTGTAATCTGCTAAGCGAAAATCTGGGACCGTTACTGAGTTATTCCTACTATGAAACTTCCATTCAATGCCAAAGGTAATTGATTTGTGGTCGCTTGCGCCGAGTTCCTCTGTAATTTCTAAATTATTAACAAGGGTTTCCTTGTTTGCCAGAACTAAGTCAAGCAGATTATTTCCCCTTGTAGGTTCTGTCACAAACTGCTTCAAAAAACAATCTTGAACTACTTCTAAGAAATCGTTAGATTCTAAATTCCCAGTCAAAAAATTCCAATCAATTTGACTAAAGTTGAAGTCACCCAGAATAACTACGTTATCGTGCATTGTGGCCTTAACAATTTCCTCCCATAGTAGTCTCCTTGGTCCCTAAGTTTGGGGGACGGTATATCACACCTAAAATCAATTTTTCATGCCCCTCTGAAAATTCTATCCAGACAGACTCTGTATGTGTTAATTCAGACTTTATACCCATTTTTAAACAACAATTTAAATGATCACGGACATAGAGTGCCACCCCACCCCCTTCCCGATACTTCTGTCTACTTGGAACAATTTAAAACCCTGAATGTGACATTCGGCAGGCAAGTCCCGATTTTTCATATTAAACCATGTTTCAGTTATTGCAAAAACATCAATAAGAACATAAGAACATAAGAAAGGAGGAACACTGCAGCAGGCCTGTTGGCCCATACTAGGCAGGTCCTTCACAATCCGTCCCACTAACAGAATATTTGCTCAACCCAATTTTCAATGCTACCCAAGAAATAAGCTTTGACAATTCTACCCACTCATGCGCGAGTCCCACTCAAATCCAACCCCTCTCACTCATGAATTTATCCAACCTAAATTTGAAACTACCCAAGGTCCTAGCTTCAATAACCCTACTAGGCAGACTGTTCCACTCATCAACTACCCTATTTCCAAACCAATACTTTCCTATATCCTTTCTAAATCTAAACTTATCTAACTTGAATCCATTATTGCGGGTTCTCTCTTGGAGAGATATCCTCAAGACCTTATTTATATCCCCTTTGTTAATACCCATTTTCCACTTGTATACCTCGATCATGTCTCCCTCATTCTACGTCTTACAAGTGAATGTAATTTTAGGGTCTTCAATCTTTCTTCGTAAGGAAGATTTCTAATGCTATGTATTAATTTAGTCATTCTACGCTGAATGTTTTCTAACGAATTTATGTCCATTCTGTAATATGGAGACCAGAACTGAGCTGCGTAATCTAGGTGAGGCCTTACTAATGATGTATAAAGCTGTAATATAACCTCTGGACTTCTGTTGCTAACACTTCTTGATATAAATCCCAGTAATCTATTTGCCTTATTACGTACGCTTAGGCATTGCTGTCTTGGTTTAAGGTTGCTGCTTACCATCACCCCAAGTCCTTCTCGCAATCTGTATGGCTAAGTTCTACGTTATTTAACTTATAAGTGCTTGGGTTATGGAGACTCCCGAGCTTCAGAACCTTGCATTTATCTACATTGAACTGCATCTGCCACTTTTCTGACCACGAATTAAGTTTGTCTAAATCTTCCTGAAGTTCTATGACATCTATGTTTGAATCAATTATCCTACCTATCTTCGTGTCGTCGGCGAATTTGCTCATATCACTAGTAATTCCCTCATCAAGGTCATTGATATATATTATAAATAACAATGGGCCTAAGACTGATCCCTGTGGAACACCACTTGTTACAAGTCCCCATTCGGATTTAACCCCATTTATGCACACTCTCTGCTTCCTATTGGTGAGCCATGACTCGATCCATGACAGCACTTTTCCCCCAATGCCATGAGCTGCCACTTTCTTTAACAGTCTCTGGTGCGGTACTCTATCAAAAGCCTTACTAAAGTCTAAATAAACAATATCGAATTCTTTATCGTGATCAACAGCCTCAAAAGCTTTACTGAAGAAGGTTAATAAATTAGATAGGCAGGAACGGCCCTCGTGAATCCATGCTGGGTATCATTAATCAAATTATGGTTATCTAGATGGCTTCTAATAATATCAGCTATAATTGACTCTAGTAATTTGCCTACAATTGAGGTCAGGCTTATTGGGCGGTAGTTTGACGGTAGTGACTTGTCCCCTGCTTTAAAAATAGGAATTACATTAGCTATCTTCCACATATCAGACACTACACCTGTTTGAAGAGATAAATTAAAAATGTTAGATATTGGTTCACAGAGTTCCATTTTGCATTCCTTAAGAACCCTTGCAAAAAGCTCATCAGGACCAGGCGATTTATTTTGTTTCAGTCGGTCCAGCTGTTTCATAATCATTTCGCTAGTGACTGTGATATTACATAATTTATCTTCTTCTGGGCCTCTGTAAAAATTAATTACTGGGATATTATTAATGTCTTCCTGTGTGAAAACCGAGAGAAAATAATTATTAAAAATAGAGCACATATCATTCTCCTTGTCAGTAAGATGCCCAAAGTTATTTTTAAGGGGACCTATCTTATCCCTAACTTTTGTTCTATAAACCTGGAAAAAACTTTTTGGGTTAGTTTTTAAATCCCTAGCAACTTTAATTTCATAGTCCCGTTTAGCTTTTCTTATTCCCTTTTTAACGTCCCTCTTAATGTCAGTATACTGATTTATAAGATGACCCTCACCTCTTTTTATGCGCCTATAAATTCCTTTCTTCTGCCCTAAAAGATATTTGAGCCTATTATTCATCCATTTTGGGTCATTTCTACTTGATCTAATTTCTTTATACGGGATAAATGTTCTTTGGGCAGCCTGTATAGTGTTAAGAAAACTGTCATATTGATACCTCTCTTCTTCACCCCAGTCCACAGTTGATAAGTGTTCTCTAAGTCCATTATAATCTGCTAAGCGAAAATCTGGGACCATTACTGAATTATCCCTACTATCGTACATCCATTCAATGCTAAAGGTAATTGACTTGTGGTCGCTTGAAATTGACTTGTGGTCGCTTGATTGACTTGTGGTCGCTTGATTGACTTGTGGTCGCTTGATTGACTTGTGGTCGCTTGATTGACTTGTGGTCGCTTGATTGACTTGTGGTCGCTTGATTGACTTGTGGTCGCTTGATTGATTGACCTGTACTTGCAACTACTCTCAACTCGTCCATCTTATTCCTAGCACTACGACTATTTTTGTAATATACACTTAAAGACCCTCCTTTCTCTTTACCCTTCCTGCTCATTTCTGTTTTTCCCTTATACCTATTACTGTCCTTGTCACCTAGTGCCACTGGCTTTCCAATATCCACCTTATTCTGCCTATTACTAGTTCCCCTAGAATTTATAACATTACTACACTGGGACTTCACTGTTTTCCCCCCAGTGGAACAGTCTGCCTAGTAGGGTTATTGAAGCTAGGACCTTGGGTAGTTTCAAATTTAGGTTGGATAAATTCATGAGTGAGAGGGGTTGGATTTGAGTGGGACTCACGCATGAGTGGGAAGAATTGTCAAAGCTTATTTCTTGGGTAGCATTGAAAATTGGGTTGAGCAAATATTCTGTTAGTGGGACGGATTGTGAAGGACCTGCTTAGTATGGGCCAATAGGCCTGCTGCAGTGTTCCTCCTTTCTTATGTTCTTATGTTCTTATGTAAAGCCCTAACAGCTCCCTCCACTGCAGTTGCCAGTGCCCCCACCCCAGACCTAGATAAGTGAACCCCATCCCTGGCATACATGTCATTTCTGCCATAGAAGAGGTCCCAGTTGTCAATGAATGTTACTGCATTTTCCTTACAGTATTTGTCCAGCCAGCAATTGACACCAATTGCCCTGGACAACCATTCATTTCCAACTCCTCTCCTTGGCAAAATACCACATATGACAGGGTTCCCACCCTTCTTCCTAATTCTGTCTATTGCTGACCTATAGCTGCTAATCAGCTCCTCACTCCTGGAAATAAATGGTATAAAATACCGACACAATGGAAAAATAAACACATAAGCAGTATAATGTGATCCTTTATTGACAACGTTTCGCCCACGCAGTGGGCTTTATCGAGTCACAGACAGATCTACCTAAGGTAAGTTCGTGCAGTTGCGGAGAAAGGAGGTTTAATGTTGGCAATTTGAGGAGGAGTAGATCTTGGTAACACCATTTCTTGGATACAGTCACGAAGAAAATTGTGTCTATTGCGAAGTGAGTAAGCTTTTAGAAGAAGATCCAGGTATTCTCTGTGTGAAGGATACATTTCTACTGCAGTGTTTGACACGATGGAAATAAATGGTATAAAATACCGACACAATGGAAAAATAAACACATAAGCAGTATAATGTGATCCTTTATTGACAACGTTTCATTCAGGGTTTTAAATTGTTCCAAGTAGACAGAAGTATCGGGAAGGGGGGTGGGGTGGCACTCTATGTCCGTGATCATTTAAATTGTTGTATAAAAATGGGTATAAAGTCTGAATTAACACATACAGAGTCTGTCTGGATAGAATTTTCAGAGGGGCATGAAAAATTGATTTTAGGTGTGATATACCGTCCCCCAAACTTAGATAGGGACCAAGGGAGACTACTATGGGAGGAAATTGTTAAGGCCACAATGCACGATAACGTAGTTATTCTGGGTGACTTCAACTTTAGTCAAATTGATTGGAATTTTTTGACTGGGAATTTAGAATCTAACGATTTCTTAGAAGTAGTTCAAGATTGTTTTTGAAGCAGTTTGTGACAGAACCTACAAGGGAAATAATCTGCTTGACTTAGTTCTGGCAAACAAGGAAACCCTTGTTAATAATTTAGAAATTACAGAGGAACTCGGCGCAAGCGACCACAAATCAATTACCTTTGGCATTGAATGGAAGTTTCATAGTAGGAATAACTCAGTAACGGTCCCAGATTTTCGCTTAGCAGATTACAATGGACTTAGAGAACACTTATCACCCATGTGATGGGCCAGGTGCTTAGGCTCATTCAGTTCCTTGGTGATGGACAAGGTGCTTGGCTCCCTCAGTACCCTGGTGATGGACCAGGTGCTTCGGCTCCTCAGTGCCCTGATGATGGACCAGGTGCTTCACCTCCTTCAACACCCTGGTGATGGATCATGTGCTTCGGCATATTCAGTGCCCTGGTGATGGACCAGGTGCTTCAGTACCCTATTTTATAGTGCCCTGATTATCAAAGCATATTCCATGGATGGAGTAGGTGGGTTGGGTAGGAGTTTTTGTTTGAAGGATTGGTTTTGGGTTTTGCCTAGTGTGGATCAGTTGGCTTGATGCAGTGTTCCTTATTTCTGTGTTCTTGTGAGTGAGAGGGGTTGGATTTGAACGGGACTTGCACAGTGGTAGGGGAGGGGTGTTGTCGGGGCTTCTTGCTTGGATGGCGATGAGGATGGGTTGGACAAATATTTTTGTTGGTGGGTTAGTTTTGATATGGAGCTGCCAAGTATGGGCCAGTAGGCCTGTTGCAGTGTTCCTCCTTTCTTATGTTCTTATGTTATCATCTGTGGACTGGGGTAATGAAGAGAGCTATCAATATGACAGTTTTCTGAACACTATACATGCTGCCCAAAGAACATTTATCCCATATAAAGAAATTAGATCGAATAGAAATGACCCAAAATAGATGAATAATAGGCTCAAATATCTTTTAGGGCAGAAGAAAGGAAGGTACCATTCATTCACAGAAGAAAGGAATTTATAGGCGTATCAAAAGAGGTGAGGGTCATCTTACATAAGAACATAAGAATGGAGGAACACTGCAGAAGGCCTACTGGCCCATACAAGGCAAGTCCTTATCAAAACCACCACTACCTAAGAATTTACTCCTGTACTCACGACACTAATCAAACCCAGCCCCTCCCACTCATATATTTGTCCAATCTCTTTTTAAAGCCACCCAAGGTCCTAGCCTCTATCACCCTACTCGGAAGATTGTTCCACGCATCTACAACTCTGGAAATAAATGGTATAAAATACCGACACAATGGAAAAATAAACACATAAGCAGTATAATGTGATCCTTTATTGACAACGTTTCGCCCACGCAGTGGGCTTTATCGAGTCACAGACAGATCTACCTGGAAAATGAGCAACATAGAGATATATATAGGGTACAGTCAGGTGGAGAATGCTGGGTCAGATGGAGAAAGCTGCATGTGAGTCTTAAAAGTAGTGTGAAAACATAGTGTGACTTAAAGGACCTGCAGTGTACCATTCTTGAGTTCTAGGTGGGATAGCGTTGAAGAAGTTTCTTGGCAATAGGTTCAGCTATGTTGTAGAAGCCGTTGTTCTGGTTAAAGTTGTTGGACATACAGATGAGTGATGATTCTAGGATTCTTCGGTATTGCGTGTTGTCTTCTCTGGCGATGAGTCTTGCGTTTCTGTAGTTGATTAAATGGTTGTGTAAATTTCGGTGTTGAACACAGGCATTTCTTGAGTCGTCAGATCTGCCTGCGTACTGGTGTTCTGAAATGCGTGTTTGTAGGTCTCTGGATGTTTCGCCAACGTATAATTTGCTGCAGCCATTACAAGGGATTGTGTATACCCCTGCCGTGGATTGAAGCTTTTCCTGTCTGTTACTGGTAATGTCCTTAATGGTGGTGGATGTGGAGGTGGATACTCGGAATGAGGTCTTAGAAAAAATGTTGGAAACTTGTTTGGAAATGGAGTTGGTGGGAAGGACTATGTATCTCTTCTCAGCAGTGTCTTCTCTGGGTGTGTTGAAGATGTTTAATGCCCGTCGTCTGCAGTCTCTAATGAAGTGACGAGGATAGTGAAGTTTGGAAAAAACTTGTTCAATGAGGGAGCATTCTTCTTCAAGGAACTCACTGCTGCAGATTCTGAGTGCGCGCAGGAAAAAGCCTATAATTACACCACGTTTAATTTGGTGTCGTGGTGAGAGTAGAAGTGAAGAAGATCGTGTTGATTGGTAGGTTTTCGATAGACTTTAAAACGAAGTTCATGGTCAGCTTTGCAGAGAAGAACATCAAGGAAAGGAAGAGTGTTGTCGACTTCTTCTTCTAGTGTAAACTGGATTGATGGCTCAACCTGGTTGAGTTCGTGTTGGAGAGCTTGAACGTTGAAGCGTCTGGGAGTTATGTTGACGACATTCTCATCAGGCCGAGGGACTGATAACCTCAAACTCCTCTCCTTACACCTTTCTACTTTGTATTGGACTGATGAAGCCACTGTGTGGCGAAACGTTTCCTCAATAAAGATACCCAAGTGTTGCATATGTGTCTAATTTAACAACTTGTCGGTTCTCTGAACCATTCATCTACATACTGCTTATGTGTTTATTTTTCCTCACTCCTACGTCTGCCAACATCGTTGCCTCCAGCACTGAGACAGATAATAGGATTGCTCCCATTACCTCTCATGATGTCGTCCAGACGGCTAACAATATCCTTCATCCCAGCCCCAGGATAACACACTCTCTGCCTCCTATTCCTATCCTTAAGACAAAATTCCCTATCTATAAACTTAATCTGACTATCCCCAACTAAAACAATGTTCTTACCTCGACTGGCGGTGTGCATGACGTTCTCGACGGTCTTTGTAGAGATGGTCTTCGCTGGGATGTCTTCACATTCGTCTGATAACAAGGAGAAAGAGTTGCTGGTTTTCACAGCAGTCTCCTGGACCTTCTTCAACTTCAGCTTCGTCCCTTCAGATTCGACTAGCATCCATTCGTTGGTCTGATCATCGGCGACATTGTTCCGGGGATAATCCTTGCATATACCCTTCAAACGTTGAATCTCTCTTCTAGCTTCCGTTAATTCCGCCTTCAAATTTAGGTTGGATAAATTCATGAGTGAGAGGGGTTGGATTTGAGTGGGACTCGCGCATGAGTGGGTAGAATTGTCAAAGCTTATTTCTTGGGTAGCATTGAAAATTAGGTTGAACAAATATTCTGTTAGTGGGATGGAATGTGAAGGACCTGCCTAGAATGGGCCAACAGGCCTGCTGCAGTGTTCCTCCTTTCTTATGTTCTTATATAGCTGCTCGTAGTCGAGGGAAACCATCATCCAATCTCAGGTAGCTAATAACGGAAGCACAGCAAAGATGGTTCAGTCCGAGCAAATAGTAGAGCCTACAAGATTAGAGAATATGCTGTACCTCATCTTCACCAACAATGATGATCTGATACGAAATGTCATCATATCAAAAACAATATACTCAGATCACAACATAATAGAGGTTCAGACATGTATGAGGGGAGCCCCAGATCAACAAAATGTGATCAGCATCGAGGGAGCCTTCTCCAAATTCAACTTCAATAACATAATGGATTCAAGTTAGATAAGTTTAGATTTAGAAAGGATATAGGAAAGTATTGGTTTGGAAATAGGGTAGTTGATGTGTGGAACAGTCTGCCTAGTAGGGTTATTGAAGCAAGGACCTTGGGTAGTTTTAAATTTAGGTTGGATAAATTCATGAGTGAAAGGGGTTGGATTTGAGTGGGAATTGCACATGAGTAAATAAAATTATCAAAGCTTATTTCTTGGGTAGCATTGAAAATTAGGTTGAACAAATATTCTGTTAGTGGGATGGAATGTGAAGGACCTGCCTAGTATGGGCCAACAGGCCTGCTGCAGTGTTCCTCCTTTCTTATGTTCTTATGTTCTTATGTAAAAACATAAGGTGGGACCAAGTAAACCAAGTCCTAAATGATATAAACTGGGAAGATAGCCTAAGCATCACGGATCCTAGCCTATGTCTAGAACAAATTATGTGTCTAATTTATAACTTGTCGGTTCTCTGAACCATTCATCTACATCCTGTCTGACACAGCAACAGCTTGGGATCTTGATACAAACGAATTCTTCTACACTTGTCCAACCTTTGGACGAAGACCTACTTAGAATAGTGGATGGTACTACTATGACCCCGCCTCCTCCTGCTTCACCTCACCTGATTACAGCATATAAGCCACCTCTACGGCCTTGTGCTACACTTCTAACAAGATTGATGGACTGAACACATCGACTCCAGGCCGAGGGACTGATAACCTCAAACTCCTCCTCTCCTTACACCTTTCTACTTTGTATTGGACTGATGAAGCCACTGTGTGGCGAAACGTTTCCTCAATAAAGATACCCAAGTGTTGCATATGTGTCTAATTTATAAATTAACTCTGTGGCACTTGAGGTTTACTCAAGACAAATTCCCTTAAGGAAAAGGAGGAGAAGATGTAAACTAGAAAGAGAGAGGCGCTCCCTATACAGGCGAAGGCAAAGAATAATGGAGCGGCTACAAGAGGCCAATATATCTGAAATACGTAGGGAGACACTGGTCAGAGAAATAGCAAACATCAAATTAAAATTATAGGAATCTTACAGGAATCAAGAAACGCGGGAAGAACTAAAAGCCATAAATGAAATTGAAAGAAACCCAAAGTATTTCTTTTCTTATGCCAAATCAAAGTCGAGAACAACAGCCAGTATTGGGCCCCTACTTAAACGGGATGGGTCCTACACAGATGACAGCAAGGAAATGAGTGAGTTACTAAAGTCAAAGTATGACTCAGTTTTTAGCGAGCCGCTAACCAGACTGAAAGTCGAAGACCTAAATTATTTTTTTATGAGAGTGCCACAGAACTTGGCAGACGCATGCCTATCTGACATTACCCTGACGCCAAATGACTTCGAAAAGGCAATAAATGACATGCCCATGCACTCCACTCCATGCCCAGACTCATGTAACTCCGTGTTCAAGAAGTGCAAGAAGCCCCTATCACGTGCTTTTAATATCATATGGAGAGGGAGCATGGACACTGGGGTCGTCCCGCAGTTACTAAAAACAACAGACATAGCCCCGCTCCACAAAGGGGGCAGTAAAGCAATAGCAAAGAACTACAGACCAATAGCGCTAACGTCCCCTATCATAAAAATCTTTGAAAGGATTCTAAGAAGCAAGATCACCACTCATCTAGATACCCATCAATTACACAACCCAGGGCAGCACGGGTTTAGAGCAGGCCGCTCCTGTCTGTCCCAACTACTGGACCACTACAACAAGGTTCTGGATGCTCTAGAAGACAAGCAGAATACAGATGTTATATACACAGACTTTGCAAAAGCCTTAGACAAGTGTGACCATGGTGTAATAGCACACAAAATGCGTGATAAAGGAATAACAGGAAAAGTTGGAATATGGATCTATAATTTCCTAACAAGTAGAACACAAAGAGTAGTAGTCAACTGAGTAAAGTCTGAGGCAGCTACAGTGAAAAGCTCTGTTCCACAAGGCACATTACTCGCTCCCATCCTGTTCCTCGTCCTCATATAAGACATAAAAGAGCCTAGAATCTAGAACTCCCTGCCTGTAACCTCTAGAACAGCAGACTCAACCAACATTTTCAAAACTACTGTTAAAAAACATCTCGTCTCCCTAACACCCCATCATCAGCTAACCAAATGAAAACCACCTAATTCTCTTTTTTGTACCATGAACACATCCAAAACAATATAGACTTACTATCGTTATCTGTAATTCCCCCATAATTTACACCTACACCCACCCAAATGACTGTAAACATAAAATTCCTAACATAGCTATTGCCTATTAAATCTTAAGTTACTCCTATTAAATCTTAAGTTGATCCTAAGTTTGTCTAAGATACTCTTCCAGTATGGCTTTAATAGAAACAATGTATCATGCCAAGACAAATCGAATCCCATTACTAAATCTACCATTTGTAATATTAGTAAATGATTTGGACTACCTATTTTAAACCTAATTATGTATGTAGGTCGCTCCTGTCTGTCCCAACTACTGGACCACTACGACAAGGTTCTGGATGCTCTAGAAGACAAACAGAATGCAGATGTTATATACACAGACTTTGCAAAAGCCTTTGACAAGTGTGACCATGGTGTAATAGCACAAAAATGCGTGATAAAGGAATAACAGGAAAAGTGGGTAGATGAATCTATAATTTCCTAACAAGTAGAACACAAAGAGTAGTAGTCAACAGAGTAAAGTCTGAGGCGGCTACAGTGAAAAGCTCTGTTCCACAAGGCACAGTACTCGCTCCCATCCTGTTCCTCATCCTCATATCGGACATAGACAGGGATATAAGCCACAGTGCCGTGTCTTCCTTTGCAGATGACACCCGAATATGTATGACAGTGTCCACCGTTGAAGACACTGCAAGACTCCAAGCAGACATCAACCAAATCTTTAAATGGGCTGCAGAAAACAATATGAAGTTCAATGATGAGAAATTTCAATTGCTCAGATATGGAAAACGTGAAGAAATTAAAATCTCATCGGAGTACAAAACAAATTCAAACCACACAATAGAGCGAAAAACTAATGTCAAAGACCTGGGAGTGATCATGTCAGAGGATCTCACCTTCAAGGACCAAAACACAGTAGCAATCGCATCTGCTAGAAAATTGACAGGATGGATAATGAGAACCTTCAAAACCAGGGATACTAAGCCCATGTTGACACTTTTCAGGTCGCTTGTTCTATCTAGGCTGGAATATTGCTGCACACTAACTGCACCTTTCAAGGCAGGTGAAATTGCTGACCTAGAAAATGTGCAGAGAACCTTCACGGCACGCATAACTGCGATAAACCACCTCAATTACTGGGAACGCTTGAAGTTCCTAAACCTGTACTCCCTAGAACGCAGGCGGGAGAGATACATTATTATATACACGTGGAAAACTCTCGAGGCATTAGTACCAAACTTGCACACGAGAGTCACTCCCTACGAAAGCAAAAGACTCGGCAGGCGATGTAACATTCCCCCAATGAAAAGCAGGGGTGCCACTAGCACGTTGAGAGACAACACATACATAAGGGGGATTACCAACAAACCCCTGGCTGTCTTCAAGCAGGCACTGGACAGGCACCTAAAGTCGGTACCTGACCAGCCAGGCTGTGGTTCGTACGTTGGACTGCGTGCGGCCAGCAGTAACAGCCTGGTTGATCAGGCTCTGGTCCAACATGAGGCCTGGTCACAGACCGGGCCGCAGGGGCGTTGACCCCAGGAACTCTCTCCAAGTATTCTCCAGGTATACATCCTGGAATGTCTTCAATCCTCTCAGTGTGTCTCATACCTCGATCGCTAGTGCACTCAGCTCACACTCTGAGGTCCAGAGATCAAATCTCCTCCGGTACGGCTGGAAAACATTAGGGACGTGTTTTCATAGGACACCTGCTGTCCATGTTCACCCATCAGTTTAAAATAGGTGTCTGGGTGTTAGTGGACTGGTGTGGGTCGCATCCTAGGACAAAACTGACCTAATTTACGGGAAATGCTCAGTATAACAAGGGGCTTTCTATATAGTAGTATGTCATTGATGTCAGCTATGGTCTGTATACCTTGTATCATGTACTGGTAGTAAATAAAGATATTATGATATTAACATTATCTCTTACACGGCCGAAGAGAGGAATATTAGAACATAAGAAAGGAGGAATACTGCAGTAGGCCTACTGGCCCATACAACGTCGATCCTTATCAAAAGTACCCATGTATCTGTTCAACCTTTTTCCTAACGTACCCAAGAATTTGCTTCCCTACCCCAAACACCAATGAAACATTAGCCCTGTAAATAGTTCACTACCACTGTAACATAGCCCTGTAAATAGTTCACTACCACTGTTACAGCCCTGTAAATAGTTCACTACCATTGTAACATAGCCCTGTAAATAGTTCACTACCACTGTAACATAGCCCTGTAAATAGTTCACTACCACTGTAACATAGCCCTGTAAATAGTTCACTACCACTGTAATATAGCCCTGTAAATAGTTCACTACCACTGTAACATAGCCCTGTAAATAGTTCACTACCACTGTAACTTGTTCGGCTATCAGATCATTGAGTCCCAGTTCCTGGACCCATTATGTTCAACTGTAATGCTGGGGTACAGTCTCTGGATCCACTATGTGCCTCAGTAATGCTGAGGTACAGTCCTTTGACCCATTATGTACAACTGTAATGCTGGAGTACAGTCTCTGGATCCATTATGTACCTCTGTAATGCTGGGGTACTGTCCCTGGATCCATTATGTGCCTCTGTAATGCTGGGGTGTAGATGAATGGTTCAGAGAACCGACAAGTTATAAATTAGACACATATGCAACACTTGGGTATCTTTATTGAGGAAACGTTCGCCACACAGTGGCTCATCAGTCAATACAAGTAGCAAGGTGTAAGGAGAGGAAGAGTTTGAGGTTATCAGTCCCTCGCCTGGAGTCGATGTGTTCAGTCCATCAATCTTGTTAGAAGATTGATGGACTGAACACATCGACTCCAGGCCGAGGGACTGATAACCTCAAACTCCTCTCTCCTACACCTTGCTACTTGTATTGACTGATGAAGCCACTGTGTGGCGAAACGTTTCCTCAATAAAGATACCCAAGTGTTGCATATGTGTCTAATTTATAATGCTGGGGTACAGTCTCTGGATCCATTATGTGCCTCTGTAATGCTGGAGAACAGTCTCTGGATCCATTATGTACCTCTGTAATGCTGGGGTACAGTCCCTGGATCCATTATTTGCCTCTGTAATGCTGGGGTACAGTCCCTGGACCCATTATGTACAACTGTAATGCTGGGGTACAGTCCCTGGATCCATTATGTGCCTCTGTAATGTTGAGGTACAGTCTCTGGATCCATTATGTGCCTCTGTAATGCTGGGGTACAGTCCTAGAACCCATTATATGCTTCTGTAATGTTGAGTTACAATGCCTGGACCCACTTTCCATCTACATATTCAGTCATTTCTATTGCTACTTTTCCTTTATTTTCCATATCCGCTGCATGTCATACAGGACATGAGTCATGTCTGCATTGTCTTCTATTGTGAAGTATTTTCTCTTATCTTTCCACTACTATGTCTCACTTCAAGTTCATGCCACTTGGTACTCTAAGTTCAGGGCTGTGGGGTCATTTGCACAGAGGGGCCTTCCCTGTTCAGTGTCCCTTAAGAAGCTTCTTCTGTTCAGTGTCACTTAAGGAGTCTCTCCTCTTCAATGTCCCTTAAGTTGCCTCTCCTGTTCAATGTACTTTTAGGGCCTCTCCTGTTCAATGTCTCTTTAGGGGCCTCTCCTCCAATGTTCCTTAAGGGGCCTCTCCTGTTCAATGTCTCTTAAGTCAGAATCCCTCAGGGTGGATATAAGGTCTATCTTTGCTGGTTCATCCCCACCTCTTTCTCCAGTAGTGTCCCTGATACCTGGAGTATACCTGGAAATGGTTTCGGGGGACAACGCCCCCCACGGCACGGTCTGTGACCAGGCCTCGTGGTGTTATGATAATATCAGAGATTTTTGAATTGACCGAATTTTGAGCCTCAGTCATAAAAACATAAGTTAGATTGTGGACTCTAAGTCTGGTTAATGGCTCACTGAGCACTGAGTTATATTGGGACTTGAGTATCTCACTAATTTCTTTGCTGTCATCTGCGTATGTCCCATCTCGTTTAAGTAGGGGCCCAATACTGGATGTTGTTTTCGCCCTAGATTTGGCATAAGTAAAGAAATATTTTGGGTTTCTTTCAATATCATTGATGGCTTTAAGTTCTTCCTGAGATTCTTGTCTCCTCTAAGATTCCCTAAGCTTAAGTTCAATATTTGCTATTTCTCTGACCAGTGCCTCCCTTCCTATTTCAGATATACTGGCCCCTCTCAGCAGCTTTATGATTCTTCAAGTGCCACAGAATTAATTCTTTCAAGGCAAAGGTTCGGATCCTTGTTTATATATATATGTCTTAAGTTGAAATCACCCAGCAGTAAGATGTTGGGGGCAGAAGTTGGAAGATTTTCCAGACTGGTCAATTTTCAAAAGCTGTTCCTTTAATAGTTGGGAAATTACATCCGGAGGCTTGTATACAGCCACAATGACAAGGTCTAGTTCTCGATCTTTACTGCCAAAACTTCAACTATATCATTTGTGGTGTTCAGTAGTTCTGAGCATAGGAATTACTCTGACGTACAGGCCAACCCTCCCTTGTCGCCTATTTTTCTCTGTTGCATCTGAATAGGTTTTAACCTGGGATCCATATTTGACCTGGGATCCATATTTGACTCTGTGAGCAGTCCCTCGATGAAAAATATTTTGTTGTTTCTTGATGGCTTTAGGCCATTAAGATAAATGTCGTCGTAGTGATGGTATATGGGGGCTATGTTTGCTTGCACTAATATCTGTTGTTCTGTAGATGAATGGTTCAGAGAACCGACGAGTTGATAAATTAGACACATATGCAACACTCGGGTATCTTTATTGAGGAAACGTTTAGCCACACAGTGGCGAAACCATTCATCTACATCCTGTCTGACACAGCGACATCTTGGGATCTTAATACAGGGAATTCTTCACTTGCCTAACCCTTGGGCACGACCTACTTCCACATTGGACAAATGTGATACAACCTACGACTGCTGCACCTCTCCTGCCTATGGTATATAAGCTTCTCTTTCGCACATATGTTGTATTCTTTTCAAGATTGATGGACTGACTACATCGACTCAAGGCCGAGGGACTGATAACCTCAAACTCCTCCTGTTCTTCACGATTCTCCTTTGTATGGACTGATGAAGCCACTGTGTGGCGAAACGTTTCCTCAATAAAGATACCCAAGTGTTGCATATGTGGCTAATTTATCAATCTGTTGTTGTGGAGTGGACGCCACTGACAGTGCCTCCGCTTCAAAAATGTGTTGAGTTGGTGTACAATTTCTGTCATTTCTTGCCAGCTTTTTTCCTTCATGGCTTTAAAAAAAAGCTCTATCTTCTTTCTTCTTTTCTAAACTCCCCTGATTTCTAAATAACAGAGCTATCCTTCCATCTCTTCCGTTTCCTCTCTGCTTCCTAATAATCTGAATTACAGCAGGAAATAATGTGACTGTTATCATGTTTGTGGGTTTTGTCTCTGTGAGTTATATTATGCTTGGGGATGTCTTCACTATTAGTTCGTTCCATTTGTCATTTTTTGTATAACAAGCCACAAGGGGATGTAAATCTTTAACTGAGGATTTCCATCCCCATGTGGCTTGTTCTGAATTGTTCAGATCATCTGTCTGCGATTCTATTCCATTGCCATTCTTATATTTCATTTGCAGTTTTCTTTCTGTTATTGTGGTTCATTTTTTTGTGATCCTGATTTCTTGTTCCTGGTACATGCGTCAGGGTGGTAGGAGAGGGTGCTGGGGGTTGATGTTAGGATGAGGGGTAGCTGAGTGTAGAGTGTGCTTGAGGTTGAAGTTAGGATGAGGGGTACCTGAGTGGGTGTTTCATGCACAGGAAGAGGTTAGGATGGTGGTTAAAGGTGAAGGAGGATAGACAGGCTGGGCATTAGAGAGACGTGGGGGTTGTGGATGATTGAGTTTAAAAGACTTGAAGGAGGGGATGGGGTTCTGTGCACCTGTCGTTACATTCCCTAATTCTCCTTCCAATATATAATAGTCTTTATTCTCTTCCTCAGTTATTCCCCCTCCTTTTCTGTTCTGTTTTGACTGAGCTTCACACGTCGATAACTTTTTCACTGCCTTAACCGTGGTTACAATTTTATAATCTTGTTCTGGGCCATTTCACATGTAATGGTCAGTTTTGAGAGGGTGTTTACCTTCCCTCGAGTGTCTTCAGAGTCTCTGGAAATTTGTCACATATTTAACTTATGTCTCTCCACCTGTCAGTTCCGTGACAACTTGAACCTCACAGTCCTCTGCCATCCATATTTCATCAATAGTTTTTATTTTAGCCTCCTGGAGACCATGGGTAATAAGTGACCTACTAGGAACAATACACAAGTAACCCTGTCCCTCCTCTCCTATATATACTGGCTCTCTCACCTTCGTGTGTTAGTGTGACTTCTCAATGGTCCAAATCGGACCACAACGTCAACATAAGCTTCTATATGAGGGTTATTTGTGTGACGTGATCTACTACTCTTCTCTTTTCCATTTCCTTTGCTTCCAGATTTCATTGCCTTTTTCGAACAGTTTCTCTGCTGTTTGCCATATCATCTCCTGCACGTCCCGGTTGATTGTCAACATTTCTCCATACCACTTATTTACTCCCTCTTTTTACGCTTCTGTCTCTCGACCAACTCTTTCTGTTCTCATCTTTTTCTATTTCCTCCTTCCATTAATCACCTGTAGTTCCTTCCTTAGCTCTTTCTTAAACACTTTTGTTTAAACTTTCCCCTCTGACCTTTTTTCTACGTCTATTGTTGCCTTTGTTATCGCTTCATCTTTATTAGTTTTTCCTCTATATAATAGACAAAGTTGCAATTACCCATCCACTTTAGTTTACCTTGTGTGTGTGAGGCAACTTTGAAAGTTGCTGCCCATGCTTTCAAGTGCTGCCTTCAAGTGCTGCCTTCAAGTGCTGCCTTCATGTGCTGCCTTCATGTGCTGCCTTCATGTGCTGCCTTCAAGTGCTGCCTTCAGTGCTGTTCATGTGCTGCCTTCATGTGCTGCCTTCATGTGCTGCCTTCAAGTGCTGCCTTCATGTGCTGCCTTCAGTGCTGCCTTCATGTGCTGCCTTCAAGTGCTGCCTTCAAGTGCTGCCTTCAATGCTGCCTTCAAGTGCTGCCTTCAAGTGCTGCCTTCAAGTGCTGCCTTCAAGTGCTGCTTCAGTGCTGCCTTCAGTGCTGCCTTCATGTGCTGCCTTCATGCTGCCTTCAGTGCTGCTTCAGTGCTGCCTTCAAGTGTGCTTTCATGTGCTGCCTTCAAGTGCTGCCTTCAAGTGCTGCCTTCAAAGTGCTGCCTTTAGTGCTGTTGCCTTCAGTGCTTTGCCTTCAGTGCTGCCTTCAAGTGCTGCTTTCATGTGCTGCCTTCAAGTGCTGCTTTCATGTGCTGCCTTCAAGTGATGCTTTCATGTGCTGCCTTCAAGTGCTGCTTTCATGTGCTGCCTTCAAGTGATGCTTTCATGTGCTGCCTTCAAGTGCTGCCTTCATGTGCTGCCTTCAAGTGCTGCTTTCAGTGCTGCCTTCAAGTGCTGCCTTCAAGTGCTGCCTTCAATGCTGCCTTCAGTGCTGCCTTCGTGCTTCAAGTGTGCCTTCATGTGCTTGCCTTCAAGTGCTGCTTTCATGTGCTGCCTTCAAGTGTGCTTTCATGTGCTGCCTTCAGTGCTGCCTTCATGTGCTGCCTTCAAGTGCTGCCTTCAAGTGCTGCCTTCAAGTGCTGCCTTCATGTGCTGCCTTCATGTGCTGCCTTCATGTGCTGCCTTCATGTGCTGCCTTCAAGTGCTGCCTTCAAGTGCTGCCTTCAGTGCTGCCTTCAAGTGCTGCCTTCATGTGCTGCCTTTCAAGTGCTGCTCATGCTGCATGTGCTGCCTTCAAGTGCTGCTTCAGTGCTGCCTTCAAGTGCTGCCTTCAGTGCTGCCTTCAGTGCTGCCTTCATGTGCTGCCTTCATGTGCTGCCTTCAATGTGCTGCCTTCAAGTGCTGCCTTCATGTGCTGCCTTCAGTGCTGCTTTCATGTGCTGCCTTCAAGATGCTTTCAGTGCTGCCTTCAAGTGCTGCTTCAGTGCTGCCTTCAAGTGCTGCCTTCAAGTGCTGCCTTCAAGTGCTGCCTTCATGTGCTGCCTTCAGTGCTGCTTCATGTGCTGCCTTCAAGTGTGCTTTCATGTGCTGCCTTCAAGTGCTGCTTTCATGTGCTGCCTTCAAGTGATGCTTTCATGTGCTGCCTTCAAGTGCTGCTTTCATGTGCTGCCTTCAAGTGATGCTTTCATGTGCTGCCTTCAAGTGCTGCTTTCATGTGCTGCCTTCAAGTGCTGCCTTCAAGTGCTGCCTTCAAGTGCTGCCTTCAAGTGCTGCCTTCAAGTGCTGCTTTCATGTGCTGCCTTCAAGTGCTGCTTTCATGTGCTGCCTTCAAGTGATGCTTTCATGTGCTGCCTTCAAGTGCTGCTTTCATGTGCTGCCTTCAAGTGCTGCCTTCAAGTGCTGCCTTCAAGTGCTGCCTTCAAGTGCTGCCTTCAAGTGCTGCCTTCAAGTGCTGCCTTCAAGTGCTGCCTTCAAGTGCTGCCTTCAAGTGCTGCCTTCAAGTGCTGCCTTCAAGTGCTGCCTTCATGTGCTGCCTTCAAGTGCTGCCTTCATGCTGCCTTCAAGTCTGCTTCAAGTGCTGCTTCAAGTGCTGCTTCAAGTGCTGCCTTCAAGTGCTGCTTCAAGTGCTGCCTTCAAGTCTGCCTTCAAGTGCTGCCTTCAAGTGTCTGCCTTCAAGTGCTCATTGCTTCAAGTGCTGCTTCAGGCTGCCTTCAAGTGCTGCTTCAGTGCTTGCCTTCAGTCTGCTTCAAGTGCTGCCTTCAAGTGCTGCTTCAAGTGTGCCTTCAGTACTGCTTCAAGTACTGGCTTCAAGTACTGCTTCATGTGACTGCTTCAAGTGCTGCTTCAATGTAGTACTGCTTCAGGTCTGCTGTCTGCTTCAAGTCTGCTTCAGTCTGGCTTAGTCCAAGTTTGCTTCAAGTGGCTTCAGTCTGCCTTCAAGTGCTGTTATGGCTTCAGTCTGCTTCAAGTCTGCTTCAAGTTGCTTCAGACTGGCTTCAGTCTGGCTTTCAGTCTGCTTCATCTGCTTCAGTCTGCTTCAGTCTGCTTCAGTGCTGCTTCAAGTACTGCTTCAAGTGCTTCTCAAGTTGCTTCAAGTGCTGGCTTCAGTCTGCTTCAAGTGCTGCTTTATTGCTTAGTCGCTTCAGTCTGCTGTCTGCTTCAAGTCTGCTTCAAGTGCTTGGCTTCAAGTCTGCTTCGTTGCTTCAGTGCTTGCCTTCAAGTCTGGCTTCAGTCTGCTTCAGTCTGCCTTCAGTGCTGCTTCATGTGCTGCTTCAAGTGTCTTCAGTGCTGCTTCAAGTCTGCTTCAAGTCTGCTTCAGTCTGCTTCAAGTTGCTTCAAGTTGCTTCAGTCTGCCTTCAAGTGCTGCTTCAGTTGCTTCAAGTGTGCCTTCAGTGCTGCTTCATAGTGGCTTCAGTCTGCTTCAGTGCTGCTTCAAGTTGCCTTCAGTGCTGCTTAAGTGCTGCTTCAAGTCTGCTTCAAGTGCTGCCTTCAAGTCTGCTTCAGTCTGCTTCAAGTATGCTCAGTCTGGCTTCATCTGCTTCAATCTGCCTTCAAGTCTGCTTCAAGTCTGCCTTCAAGTCTGCTTCAGGTCTGGCTTCAAGTCTGCCTTCGTTGCCTTCAAGTCTGCCTCAGTTGCTTCAAGTCGCTTCAGGTTGCCTTCAGTCTGCTTCATGCTCTGGCTTAAAGTGCTGCCTTCAGTATGCTTCATGGCTTCAAGTGCTGCTCATGCTGCCTTCAGTCTGGCTTCAAGTCTGGCTTCAAGTTGCTTCAGGCTGCTTCAAGTCTGGCTTCAATCTGGCTTCAGTTGGCTTCAATTGCTTCAGTCTGGCTTCAAGTGGCTTCAATGGCTTCAAGTTGCTTCAAGTGCTGCCTTCAGTTGCTTCAAGTCTGCTTCAGTTGCTGGCTGCAAGTGCTGCTTCAGGTCTGCTTCATCTGCTTCTCTGTTGCTAGTTGCTTCGTCTGCTTCAGTTGCTCTGGCTCAGTCTGCTTCGTTGCTTCTCTGCAGTTGCTTCGTTGCTTCTGCTGCTTCGTTGCTTCTGCGGCTTCAGTTGGTTCAGTCTTCATTCTTCAGTCTGCTTCAAGTTGCTTCAGTCGCTTCGTTGCTTCAGTCTGCTAGACTTCGTTGCTTCAGTGCTTCTGTGCTTCATACTCTTCACTGTTTTTCTTCTGGCGTTTGTTGCTCATCTGCTTCTTCTCAAGTGCTGCTTCATGCTTCATACTTTCAGTACTGGTCATACTGTCTTCAGTACTCTTCAAATGCTTAATGGTATAATGGCTTCAATGTATATGGTTCGCTGCTTCAAGTGCTGCTTCAAGTTGCTTCAGGCCTTCAGTACTGCTAGTCTGGTTCAGATGGCTTAGTCTGCTTAAGTGTTTCAGTACTGCTTCAATCTGGCTGCTCTTGCCTGTACTGGCTCAAGTACTGGCCAGTACTGCTGTCTGTAAGTCTGCTTCAGTACTGCTAAGTACTTTGGAGGCTAGTACTGTCTTCAGGTACTGGCTTCAAGTGCTGGCTTCAAGTAATGGCTTCAAGTAATGGCTTCAAGTACTGGCTTCAAGTAATGGCTTCAAGTAATGGCTTCTAGTACTGGCTTCAAGTACTGGCTTCAAGTAATGGCTTCTAGTACTGGCTTCAAGTGTTGGCTTCAAGTACTGGCTTCTAGTACTGGCTTTAAGTACTAGCTTGAGGTACTGGCTTTAAGTACTGGCTTCTAGTACTGGCTTCTAGTACTGGTTTCAAGTAATGGCTTCTAGTACTGGCTTCAAGTGCTTGCTTCAAGTGCTGGTTTCAAGTAATGGTTTCTAGTACTGGCTTCAAGTGCTGGCTTCAAGTATTTGCTTCAAGTACTGGCTTCATGTGAAGTCAAAAACCATCCTCAATAAGCCAAATTCTAGTATCTTATTCAGGTGTTGGTGTACTGGTCGAGGTGGTGTTCATTCGCCGGGAATTCTGGCCCTGGTCTATTCCAGATGGCGACCTGGCTCCGGCTCCCTGTCATGGGAGTATCAAAGACCTATGTCTCCCATGGGAGGAGGTACAAGTACCCCCTCATCGGTGTGACCAACCGTCCCCAGGCCTAGCCACATTCCCCACAAGCACGGGACTCGTAGGGAGAAGCTAGGCCTCTCTATTCTTCCATCTTCCCCGCCCCAGGGAGGCTGACGGGAAGGGCAGGCTTGCGAGCCGCAGATGGTAGCAAGAACCAGCCTTGGCACCTACCCTGCCCTAGAAGGGCTGGGCATGGTCAGGTGTACTGATTTTAGTTTGTTATTAGCAGGACATAAAATCCTTAAAAATAAATCCCCAGAGATATTATGTTATCATCAAAATATTCTCAGTCTTTATGGATATATATTTAAGAAATAAGATGGGATTCGTGAAGACAATTTTGCAGAAAAACCTCTATTGGGAAAACATTTAGATCAGGAAATAACTTTATTAACTCATAATAAAGATCTTAGGAGTCAAATATTGTCCCAATAAAAGCTTATTTTGTGGTGTCTTTTGTTCAGTGTTGTCAGGAGGTGTTTAGTTCCCTCGTGGATATTTTATTCAGTGTTGTCAGCAGGTGTTTAGTTCCGTGGTGGGTCTTTTGTTCAGTGTTGTCAGCAGGTGTTTAGTTCCCTGGTGGATCCCAGGTTAAGACTCCTTGAGGTACACCATCCCAAAAGTTTTAATAATTGTCAGTCTCTGCTTCCCCAACATCACTAACATTGTTATCTGTGTCTCTCATTATTCCATCTTCTCATCTGCTCTGAGATAACACATTACAACCATTGTAACTAATGACAGTCCATTTGTTGTCTCCTCCAGTAAACTGTGAGTCTCCAGTAAGAAAGAAGAAACTATTCTTCAATGTTCAGTCAGAGACTGAATTCTGCCTCTGGTATAAGATGGTTGAGAAGTCCACTCAGGTGAATATCACATACACATTCAATGTCTGGGATGCTGAACTATCTAATCTCATCAACAGTAATAATGTTTGCTCCAATACGGAGGAATATATGACTATTTCTTCTGCTAACATGTTGGTAAGTTTTGTTAATAATTGTTTTTGTTAAGGTGAACAATGACTGTAGACTGTACACTAGATGATAGTAAAAGTGAACAATGACTGTAGACTGTACACTAGATGATAGTAAGGTGAATAATGACTGTAGACTGTACACTAGATGATAGTAAAGTGAACAATGACTGTAGATTGTACACTAGATGATAGTAAGGTGAACAATGACTGTAGATTGTACACTAGATGATAGTAAAGTGAACAATGACTGTAGACTGTACACTAGATGATAGTAAAGTGAACAATGACTGTAGACTGTACACTAGATGATAGTAAAGTGAACAATGACTGTAGACTGTACACTAGATGATAGTAAGGTGAACAATGACTGTAGACTGTACACTAGATGATAGTAAAGTGAACAATGACTGTAGACTGTACACTAGATGATAGTAAGGTGAACAATGACTGTAGATTGTACACTAGATGATAGTAAGGTGAACAATGACTGTAGATTGTACACTAGATGATAGTAAAGTGAACAATGACTGTAGATTGTACACTAGATGATAGTAAGGTGAACAATGACTGTAGATTGTACACTAGATGATAGTAAGGTGAACAATGACTGTAGACTGTACACTAGATGATAGTAAGGTTAGAAATAACTGTAGACTGTACACTAGATGATAGTAAGGTTAGTAATAACTGTAGACTGTACACTAGATGATAGTAAGGTTAGTAATAACTGTAGACTGTACACTAGAGGATGGGAATAACATAGCATGACTCTATCCAACACAATAAATAATTTCATTATTTATGTCACCTTAAATATATTATTCAACCGATACCTAAATAATATTAGAATAATTTCGGCATCATGAAATCTGAGATTAATCTATAGAGAGAAAAGATCAGAGAGGCATAAACACAATCTCATCTCTCAGAATATTTGGCCATAAAAACTAATTATAAATAAGATATTTAAGCCATGTAACTCCTGTTATTATTTTATTTAAGTTATTCCTGCCAGTCTGTCAACTTTATGAATTATGAAAGTGTAAAATATTTTTAGGTTGATGGTTACGTAATAATAATAATAATAATAATAATAATAATAATAATAATAATAATAATAATAATAATAATAATAATAATAATAATAATAATAATAATAATAATAATGTTTATTTCTAGCACTACATGATACAACTTATACAGACCATAGCTGACACCTATGACAAACTACTATATAGAAAGTCCCTTTTTATGTGGAGCATTTCCCGCAAATTAGGTCAATTTTGTCCCCAGGATGCCACCCACACCAGTCCACTAACACCCAGATACCTACTTACTGCTAGGTGAACATGGACAGCAGGTGTCTCAAAGAAACACGCTCAATGTTTCCACCCGTACCGGGGATCGAACCCAGCTACGGAAGTCGTGCTTAGTCAGGAGCTACGTAATCTTCCAAAACTAACAACATTGCATATTGCAAGAGTGTCTCTCGTTGGCCCTTCCTGTAGGGAAGAGAGGAAATGTCAGCGGCTACTCACCCACCATAAACATCCTGT
Source organism: Cherax destructor (assembly GCA_009830355.1). Classification (NCBI taxonomy): domain Eukaryota; kingdom Metazoa; phylum Arthropoda; class Malacostraca; order Decapoda; family Parastacidae; genus Cherax; species Cherax destructor. Next base: position 25,013 of record WNWK01009526.1, read on the forward strand.
CCACTCACCCCTCCATGTAGGGCTTAATAATAATAATGTTTATTTATAGCAGTACATGATTCAGGAAGGATATAGGAAAGCACTGGTTTGGTAATAGAGTTGTGGATGAGTGGAACAAACTCCCGAGTACCGTCATAGAAGCTAAGACGTTGTGTAGTTTTAAAAATAGGTTAGATAAATACATGAGTGAGTGTGAGTTGGACCTCACTAGCTTGTGCTACTAGGTCAGATGCCGTGCTCCTTCCTTAAGTGAATGTGACCTGACCTGGCTAGGTCAAGTCATTGGCTTAAGCCGGTGGGAGAATTGGACCTGCCTCTCATGGGCCAGTAGGCCTGCTGCAGTGTTCCTTCTTTCTTATGTTCTTATGTTATGCTGAGCATTTCCCGCAAATTAGGTCAATTTTGTCCCCAGGATGCGACCCACACCAGTCCACTAACACCCACTTACTGCTAGGTAAACATAGACAGCAGGTATATTAAGGAAACACATTCTAATGTTTCCACCCGTACCAGGGATCGACCCCCGGACCTCAGTGTGTGAGCTGAGTGTGCTACCAATCGAGCTACGGGACATAAACTTACATAACAATATAGACAAGTGATAATCAGCCTAAACACATGTCTAATGTCTATCAAATAGTTTACTGTCGCTATAAGTTGTATCATCTACTTGTAGAAATATAGATTATTATTATCATTTTTATTCCTTGAATTCCTTGATATTCCTTGGCATCCTGGATATTCCTTGGCATCCTGGATATTCCTTGGCATCCTTGATATTCTAAAGTATCCCGAACACTGGTTATCACCAAATATCCCGGATATTCCTTAAGGAAAGCATCCTGGTTATTCCTATCGTATTTATCAACATTGCGCCACACAGAGGCTTGCTTACACATCTTAAGTATTATAAGAGAAACATGAATGTAAGTGAATGTTGACTGAATGTGGCAGTGTGGTGGCTTGTGGGGAGCCTAACTCCAGTAATAACTGCTGTCACAAGTAACAATGCAGGCGGGAGATTCGTCTGTAAAAACTTTCATTTGTGGTCACAATGGTGCCTATGCTAACCTTCTTATGGTGTAGAAATATACCTAATTGGATGAATCTTGTTGTAGCTAACTGGCCCAGTGGCTAGCGCGTCGGTCTGGAGTTTAATGACTCTCTGATCGCGGGTTCTATCCCGCCCGTGGTATGGTTTCTCTTGCTATTTATGTAAACGACTCTAAATATTTATATACAAGCCGTTCATGGGGAACTGGGTCCAAATAACTTCCTACAGGCAGGATTTGTTGATATAACTTGCCAAGCCCATGTTGACACTTTTCAGGTCGCTTGTTCTATCTAGGCTGGAATATTGCTGCACACTAACTGCACCTTTCAAGGCAGGTGAAATTGCTGACCTTGAAAATGTGCAGAGAACCTTCACGGTACGCATAACTGCGATAAACCACCTCAGTTACTGGGAACACTTGAAGTTCCTAAACCTGTACTCCCTAGATCGCAGGCGGGAGAGATACATTATTATATACACGTGGAAAATTCTTGAGGGATTAGTACCAAACTTGCACACGAGAGTCACTCCCTACGAAAACAAAAGACTCGGCAGGCGATGTAACATCCCCCAATGAAAACCAGGGTTGCCACTAGCACGTTGAGAGACAACACAATAAGTGTCAGAGGTCCAACACTGTTCAACTGCCTCCCAGCATACATCAGGGGGATTACCAACAAACCCCTGGCTGTCTTCAAGCAGGCACTGGACAGGCACCTAAAGTCGGTACCTGACCAGCCAGGCTGTGGTTCGTACGTTGGACTGCGTGCGGCCAGCAGTAACAGCCTGGTTCATCAGGCTCTGATCCAACATGAGGCCTGGTCACAGACTGGGCCGCAGTGGCGTTGACCCCTGGAACTCTCTCCAGGTATACTCCAGGTATACAAGCTTGGTGCTCCGGGAAATATGATTCACCACTTAGCTTTGGCTAGGTGCCCATACTTATCATGGGTCTCGTTGTGTGTGTAAAGTACTGTGTACTTTGATGCGAAGTGTGCAGGTCTGAACCCTTTTGTGGACTAAGAGATAATGTTTGAAAATAATTCGCCCAATTTGCGAATTGTTAAGCATACATATATATAAGGCACCCACACTATCGTATGTCTTCCCAATTTGAAACAAGCCTAGTTTGCTAGGCCCAAGTTATTTGTCGGATTGTATGGTCCAGTGGGTTAGAGCGTCGTGAATTTTGCTCACCCTGAGGTGGACTAAAACAACACGGGTTAGATCTCCTGGCTAGTCACAGTGTTGTTATTGATTAAATACCACTTGTTCGTGGCTACAATACTATATATATATATATATATATATATATATATATATATATATATATATATATATATATATATATATATATATATATATAGTGTATATATATATATATATATATATATATATATATATATATATATATTAGGTACCACCTCTAGAACTTTACTGGGGACCCTCATCCTCAGAGAAGACAATAAACGTACCTCGGGGAAAAATCGAGGTTCTTCCCGGAGCTGTTTGAATATATATATATATATATATATATACTACCACTCTCTGAAAACTTACCCTACTTCTCCTGTTGTTGCCCTTGCAACATTGCACAGCTCCTGATGACGCACTGAGAAGTGTGAAAGTACTTGAGCTAAATATTTCCACCTCCCGTGGCTTGTCTTGCATTGTTAAGATCGCCTGTCTGCGATTATTTTGCATATACCTAGAGTTTACCTGGAAAGGGTTTCCGGGGTCAACGCCCCCGCAGCTCGGTCTAAGACCAGGCCTCATGGTGGATCAGGGTCTGATCAACCAGGCTGTTACTGCCGGCCTCATGCAAACTGACGTACTCACCACAGCCTGGTTGGTCAGGTACTGACTTTAGGTGCCTGTCCAGTGCCTTCTTGAAGACAACCAGGGGTCTTGAAGACAGCCAGGGGTCTCTTGGTAATTCCCTTAATCTATGCTGGGAGGCAGTTGAACAGTCTTGGGCCCCGGACACTTATGGTGTTGTCTCTCAGTGTACTCGTGGCACCTCTTCTTTTCATCTGGGGAATGTTGCATCTACTGCCGAGTCTTTTGCTTTCATAGGGAGTGATTCTCGTGTTCAGGTTTGGTACCAATCTCTCCAGGACCTTCCAAATATATATTATCATGTATCTCTCTCGCCTGCATTCCAGATAATACAGATCAAGGACATTCAACCATTCCCAGTAATTTAGGTGCCCTATCGTATTTATGTGTTCCGTGAAAGTTCTTTGTACACTCTCCAGGTCTGCAATGTCTCCAGTCTTGAAGGAGGCTGTTAGTGTACAGCAGTATTCCAGCCTAGAGAGAAGCGATTTGAAGAGAATCATCATGGGCTTGGCATCCCTAGTTTTGAAGGTTCTCATTATCCATCCTATCATTTTCCTAGCAGATAAGGTAGATGCATTATTGTGGTGTTTGAAGGCGAGATCCTCTGACATTATCACTCCCAGGTCCTTCACATTATTTTTTCGCTCTATTGTATGGTTAGAATTTGTCTTATACCATGATACATTTTTAATTTCCTCAAATTTTCCATATCTGAGTAGTTAAAATTTCTCCTTGTTGAACTTCATATTGTTTTGAGTGGCCCATTTGAAGATTTGGTCAATGTCCGCTTGGAGTCGTGCGGTGTCTTCGATGGAGATCACTGTCATGGCAATCCTGGTATAGAATGGGAGCAAGTACTGTGCCTTGTGGAACAGAGCTTTTCACTGTGGCTGCCTCGGGACTTTACTCTGTTTACTATTACTCTTTGTGTTCTATTTGTCAGGAAGCTATAGATCCCTCTATCAACTTTTCCTGTTATTTCTTTATCACACATTTTGTGTGCTATTACACCATGGTCACACTTATCGAAAGTGTGACCAGTTTAAGTTCGATAATTGCAATTTCATTGACCAGTGCCTCCCTTGTATTTCAGATATATTGGCCCCTCTCAGCAGCTCTGTGACTCTTCACCTTCGTCTGTATAGGGAGCATCTCTCTCTTTCTAGTTTACATCTTCTCTTTCTTTTTCTTAATGGAATGTGCCTTGAGCAGATCTCAAGAACCACAGAGCTCACTTTTTCTAGGCAACTGTTCGGATCCGTGTTGTTTAGAATATCTTCCCAGCATATTTCATTTAGGACATGGTTGACTTGTTCCCATTGTATGTTTTTGTTATTAAAATTGAATTTTGTGAAGAGACCTTCCTGACTGATCACATTTTGCTAGTCAGGAGCCCTGTGCATACATGTGTGTTCCTCTATTATGTTGTGATCTGAGTGTATTGTCTTTGATACGTTGGTAGTGAAGATGAGGTTCAGCGTATTTTCTAGTCTTGTAGGTTCTAATATTTGCTGGTTTAAGGTGAATTTGGTGCAGAGATTTAATAGCTCGTGTGTGAATTTTATATATATATATATATATATATATATATATATATATATATATATATATATATATATATATATATATATATATATATATATATATATATATATATATATATATATATATATATTAAATATATATATATATATTTATTTATTAACACATCGGCCGATTCCCACCAAGGCAGGGTGGCCCGAAAAAAAAACTTTCATCATCATTCACTCCATCACTGTCTTGCCAGAGGGGTGCTTTACACTACAGTTATTAAACTGCAACATTAACACCCCTCCTTCAGAGTGCAGACACTGTACTTCCCATCTCCAGGAATCAAGTCCGGCCTGCCGGTTTCCCTGAATCCCTTCATAAATGTTACTTTGCTCACACTCCAACAGCACGTCAAGTATTAAAAACCATTTGTCTCCATTCACGCCTATCAAATACGCTCACGCATGATTGCTGAAAGTCCAAGCCCCTCGCACACAAAACCTCCTTTACCCCCTCCCTCCAACCTTTCCTAGGCCGACCCCTACCCCGCCTTCTCTCCACTACAGATTTATACACTTTCAAAGTCATTCTCTTGTTCCATTCTCTCTACATGTCCGAACCACCTCAACAACCTCTCCTCAGCCCTCTGGATAATAGTTTTGGTAATCCCGCACCTCCTCCTAATTTCCAAACTCCGAATTCTCTGCATTATATTCACACCACACATTGACCTCAGACATGACATCTCCACTGCCTCCAGCCTTCTCCTTGTTGCAACATTCATCACCCATGCTTCACATTCATATAAGAGTGTTGGTTTAACTATACTCTCATACATTCCCTTCTTTACTTCCATGGACAAAGTTCTTTGTCTCCACAGACTCCGAAGTGCACCACTCACCCTTTTTCCCTCATCAATTCTATGATTCACCTCATCTTTCATAGACCCATCTGCTGACATGTCCACTCCCAAATATCTGAATACATTCACCTCCTCCATACTCTCTCCCTCCAATCTGATATCCAATCTTTCGTTACCTAATATTTTTGTTATCCTCATCACCTTACTCTGTCATATATTAACTTTCAATTTTCTACTTTTACACACCCTACCAAATTCATCCACCAACCTCTGCAACTTCTCTTCAGAATCTCCCAAAAGCACAGTGTCATCAGCAAAAAGCAACTGTGACAACTCCCACTTTGTATTTGATTCTTTATCTTTTAAACCCACACCTCTTGCCAGGACCCTCGCATTCATTTCTCTTACAACCCCATCTGTAAATATATTGAACAACCACGGTGACATCACACATCCTTATCTAAGGCCTACTTTTACTGGGAAATAATCTCCCTCTCTCCTACACACTCTAACCTGAGCCTCACTATCCTCATAAAAACTCTTCACTGCTTTCAGTAACCTACCTCCTATTCCATACACCTGCAACATCTGCCACATTGCCCCCTATCCACCCTATCATACGCCTTTTCCAAATCCATAAATGCCACAAAAACCTCTTTACCCTTATCCAAATACAGCTCACCTATATGTTTCACTGTAAACACTTGGTCTACACACCCCCTACTCTTCCTAAAGCTCCCTTGTTCATCTGCTATCCTGCTCTCCGTCTTACTCTTAATTCTTTCAATAATAACTCTACCATACACTTTACCAGGTATACTCAACAGACTTATTCCACTATAATTTTTGCACTCTCTTTTGTCCCCTTTGCCTTTATACAAAGGAACTATAAAGGCAAAGGGGACAAAAGAGGGTGTAAAAATTATAGGGGAATAAGTCTGTTGAGTGTACCTGGTAAAGTGTATGGTAGAGTTATTATTGAAAGAATTAAGAATGTGTGTGTGTACTCGCCTATTTGTGGCTGCAGGGGTCGAGACTCAGCTCCTGGCCCCGCCTCTTCACTGATCGCTACTAGGTCCTCTCCCTGCTCCATGAGCTTTATCATACCTCGTCTTAAAGCTATGTAAGGTTCCTGCCTCCACTACATCACTTGCTAGACTATTCCACTTCCTGACAACTCTATGACTGAAGAAATACTTCCTAACATCCCTTTGACTCATCAGAGTCTTCAACTTCCAATTGTGACCCCGTGTTTCTGTGCCCCATCTCTGGAACATCTTGTCTCTGTCCACCTTATCTATTCCTCGCAGTATATTGTATGTCGTTATCATGTCTTCCCTAACCCTCCTGTCCTCCAGTGTCGTCAGGCCGATTTCCCTTAACCTTTCTTCGTAGGACAATCCCCTTAGCTCTGGGACTAGCCTTGTTGCAAAGCTTTGCACTTTCTCTAATTTCTTGACGTGCTTGACCAGGTGTGGGTTCCAAACTGGGGCTGCATACTCTAGTATGGGCCTTACGTACACGGTGTACAGTGTCTTGAACGATTCCTTACTGTTATGCTGAAACTGGGATTTACCTGAAGCCTACGACAAGGTCCTGGATGCTCTAGAGGACAAACAGAATGCAGATGTTATATACACAGATTTTGCAAAAGCCTTTGACAAGTGTGACCATGGTGTGATAGCACACAAAATGCGTGATAAAGGAATAACAGGAAAAGTTGGTAGATGGATCTATAATTTCCTAACAAGTAGAACACAAAGAGTAGTAGTCAACAGAGTAAAGTATGAGGCAGCTACGGTGAAAAGCTCTGTTCCACAAGGCACAGTACTCCTCCCATCCTGTTCCTCATCCTTATATCGGACATAGACAGGGATATCAGCCACAGTCTTCCTTTGCAGATGACACCCGAATCTGCATGACAGTGTCCACTATTGAAGACACTGCAAGACTCCAAGCAGACATCAACCAAATCTTTAAATGGGCTGCAGAAAACAATATGAAGTTCAATGATGAGAAATTTCAATTACTCCGATATGGAAAACGTGAGGAAATTAAAATCTCATTGGAGTATAAAACAAATTCCAACCACACAATAGAGCGAAAAAATAATGTCAAAGACCTGGGAGTGATCATGACAGAGGATCTCACCTTCAAGGACCATAACACTGTAGCAATCGCATCTGCCAGAAAAATGACAGGATGGATAATGAGAACCTTTAAAACCAGGGATGTCAAGCCCATGTTGACACTTTTCAGGTCGCTTGTTCTATCTAGGTTGGAATATTGCTGCACACTAACTGCACCTTTCAAGGCAGGTGAAATTGCTGACCTAGAAAATGTACAGAGAACCTTCACGGCACGCATAACTGCAATAAACCACCTCAATTACTGGGAACGCTTGAAGTTCCTAAACCTGTACTCCCTGGAACGCAGGCGGGAGAGATACATTATTATATACACTTGGAAAATCCTAGAGGGATTAGTACCAAACTTGCACACGAGTGTCACTCCCTACGAAAGCAAAAGACTCGGCAGACGATGTAACATCCCCCCAATGAAAAGCAGGGGTGCCACTAGCACGTTGAGAGACAACACAATAAGTGTCAGGGGCCCAAGACTGTTCAACTGCCTCCCAGCATACATAAGGGGGATTACCAATAAACCCCTTGCTCTTTTCAAGCAGGCACTGGACAGGCACCTAAAGTCGGTGCCTGACCAGCCAGGCTGTGGTTCGTACGTTGGACTGCGTGCAGCCAGCAGTAACAGCCTGGTTGATCAGGCTCTGATCCAACATGAGGCCTGGTCACAGACCGGGACGCAGGGGCGTTTACCCCTGGAACTCTCTCCAGGTAAACTCCAGGTAATGCCTTGTCTAAGGGCAAAGGGGTAATGTTACACAAATCACTTGTAAAACTAGGCCTCTCAGGTCTATCCCCTTTGAAATAGAAAATATTAAACCATTGTTTAGTGCTCCAATGGGTTGGGGTATCCGAAGGTTCACACAAAAATTCCTAGGTGAGAAAATATACAATTTATTTAGATCAACAGTATATACACACTCCAAAAAATACCTCTTTATATTTCTCTTAGCCTAAACGCCCCAATAACAGTACAGGAGGAGCGGGCAGCTGGAGCACCACTTCTAAAACAAAACAAGGGTACCTATGGGGGCGGTGCAAGCGCCAGCCTCTACCCTCTCCCCGAAACCATTTCCTCCTATTTCCTCAGTTCACACTCTTCCTTCCAAGCCCTGACCATGTCAGAGCCCAGGGGAGCATACTGGTACACAATAAAAGTGCCTAAGGCTTGGTTTAGTTACACAGAAGGGAATGCAACATCACAAACTTAGCTGAAACTAGGCAGCGTCTCGCCAACCTCAATCTCCCCCATGCCGCCACATGTGTTCCTCCTCAAGCGACGCCACTCCGCTCACCAACACACAGTTGGAAAATAAATCCCTAGCTGGATTTCCTTACATTTCACTGTTACACTAACTTACAGTCCCCACAAGGTGCATAGCATATTTCTAAAATTATGGTTGACATTTATCCAAAGGTTATACATTATTATTATGTTCTCACTATTTATATATTTACGTATATTTTCATGTCATGCAGAAACCTGCATAACACTTACTGAGGTATCGGAACGCTATTCTCATGTTTGCCAGGCGCCCATATGCTGCAGCAGTTATCTGGTTGATGTGTGCTTCCGGAGACATGCTCAGTGTTATACTCACCCCAAGATCTTTCTCCTTGAGCGAGGTTTGCAGTCTTTGGCCACCTAGCCTATACTCTGTCTGCGGTCTTCTTTGCCCTTCCCCAATCTTCATGACTTTGCATTTGGCGGGGTTAAATTCGAGAAGCCAGTCCAGGTCTCTTTGTAGTCCTGCCTGATCCTCATCTGATTTAATTCTCCTCATTAACTTCACATCATCTGCGAACAGGGACACTTCTGACTCTATCCCTTCCATCATGTCATTCACATATACCAAGAATAGCACTGGTCCTAGGACTGACCCATGTGGGACTTTGGTCGTCACAGGCACCCACTGTGATACATCATCACGTACCATGACCCATTGTTGTCTCCCTGTCAGGTATTCTCTGATTCATTGCAGTGCCCTTCCTGTTATACATGCCTGATCCTCTAGCTTCTGCACTAATCTCTTGTGAGGAACTGTGTCGAAGGCCTTCTTCCAATCCAAGAAAATGCAATCAACCCACCCCTCTCTCTCGTGTCTTACTTCTGTTACTCTATCATAGAACTGTAGAAGGTTTGTGACACAGGATTTGCCTTGCTAGAATCCGTGTTGGTTGTCGTTTATAATATTGTTCCATTCCAGGTGCTCCACCATTCTCCTCTTGATAATCTTCTCCATGACTTGGCACAGTATATACGTCAGTGACACTGGTCTATAGTTTAGTGCCTTGTTTCTGTCTCCTTTCTAAAAAATGGGAACTACATTTTCCGTCTTCCATACCTCAGGTAGTTGCCCAGTTTCAAGGGATGTGTTGAAGATTGTGGTTAGTGGCACACACAGTGTCTCTGCTCCCTCTCTAAGGACTCACGGGGAGATGTCCGGTCCCCTCGCCTTTGAGGTATCAATGTCACTGAGCAGCTTCTTCACCTCCTCCTCAGTTGTGTGTATGTCATCCAACACTTGGTATATTCCATGTTGGTGTCCCACTCTGTACTGTCTTCCCATAGTCCTTCCTGCCTCCACTGTAAATACCTCCTTAAATCTCGTGTTGAGCTTCTCACATACCTCTTGATTGTTTCTAATGTGGCTATACAACAGCTTCGAGTCAGACTTGACTTTCGATGCTATGTCGTTTTCGTACTGTCTCTGGGCCTCCCTCCTTTTCTGTGCATACTCGTTTCTGGCTCTTCGACTAATCTCCTTATTTTTCTGGGTCCTTTGCCTTCTGTACTTTTTCCCTTCTCTAGCGCACTTAGTTTTTGCCTCCCTGCACCTTCGGGTAAACCAAGGGCTCGTTCTGGACTTCCCATTATTTCTGTTTCCCTTGGGAACAAACCTTTCCTCTGCCTCCTTGCATTTTGTTGTTACGTATTCCATCATTTCGTTTACTGACTTTCTATCAATTCTCTGTCCCACTGAACCTCCTGCAGGAAGTTCCTCATACCTGTGTAATCCCCCCTTTTATAGTCTGGCTTTTTCCTTTCAACTCCTGTTGCCCTCTCCACTTGTAACTCTACTATGCACTCAAAACTCAGAACCACATGATCACTGGCGGTGCCTCTCATATGTGATGTCCTCAATGTCTGAAACAACTCAGGGTGAACACGAGGTCCAGTCTTGCCGGTTCATCCTCCCTCTCTCTCTCTCTGGTAGTGTCCCTGACATGTTGATGCATGTGTGTGTGTGTCGTGCCGAATAGGTAAAATTAGTCGATTAGCAAGAACTCATTTAAAATTAAGTCCTTTCTAAAAAATTTCTCTTATACGTTTAAAGATATATTTTCCATTTAAGTTAATGTAAAAATTAACAATTTTTTACCAAAAGAACCTTAGAAAACGTACCTAACCTTATTATTACAAGCGCAATTTAATTTGGCCTAATCCACTAATTATATTTTAGATAAGTTTACAATAATTTAATAATAAACAAACACAATGAAATATATATTTTTTCGTTAGGTTCAGAATGATTTTTGCGAAATTATTGCATACACAAATTTTTGCTTGTCATATTTGGCAAGAAGAGCGTTGCTATTTAAGCCAAAATAGCAAGTTTTACCTATTCGGCACGACATATATATTAAACGAAGTATTAAGAGTGCACAAATTAGATGATAGTGTGAGGTAACAAAGAGTAGAGGATGGATTGTTAAAATTATTGTCTGTTTACAAAGGAAGGAGCTTGAAGAACAGTAAACATTGTATAAATCCAGGGTGGAGGAAAGGGTGTATTGGGTTTATCCCAGGATGGATTGGAGGGATGGGTAAGTAAGTAAGTAAGTAAATTTATTCAGGTATACACAAATAAAGTTACATACATTATCATACATAGCAGCATATGTATAGAGAACCTAGGAAAACCCCAAAAAATCAGACAGAGTGACTTGTTTCCATGGGGAAAAGGTTTAATGGTTTAGACTGACTTTTATATCAGTCTAAACCAGTGGCGTGTGAGCATGTTATTAGGAGTGAGTGCAGACAAGTAGGGTTTGGCTTGCTGTTGGAGTGGGAGCAAGCTAACAATTATGTAGAGATTCATGAAAAATAGTACTGGGAGTGTAGTAGACTACCTGTCCACACTCTACATGAAGGGTAGAGATATTGTTGTACTGGGAGTGTAGTAGACTACCTGTCCACACTCTACATGAAGGGTAGAGATATTGTTGTACTGGGAGTGTAGTAGACTACCTGTCCACACTCTACATGAAGGGTAGAGATATTGTTGTACTGGTGTTGTGTGGGTTTTGGGAGAACAAATATGGTTGAAGTACACTCACGGATGGATGGTGAAGTAGGTATATTAAGTGAGAGAGATACCCCAATATGTCTGGTCCAGCCTTAGGTCTGCGTAGGAATGGGCAGGAAGCCTGTGTCTGGGCACACACATGCGCGGCCTATGACGTCACATGCAAAGAGACCAGCTATATAAAGCTAAGATGAATTCTAATACACTACACAAGTGTATACATATTACTGACATAACAGCTCGGCCATGTTACGTATGACGTCTCGGCATACTAGACAACTCTATAGGCTGAACAGACAGGCGGCACTTGGGTGAATCTATACAACAGCAAACACATTGTAACTTAGAACTAATCAAGACTAATCTTGCAATCACACTTCTTGAGTTAATGGTTCTTAAGAGAATTTTAATGGATCTTGAGATAATGCATTATATAAATATTACAATTACAATTTACAAATTTGATCGATCGATCTGTATTCATGCACTCGACGGATTCTGAGGAAGAATAAATATTTACAGGGAAGAAGCTTTAACAGAAAAAGAGAGACCCGGCTAGCACGGTCAACTGCTAAAACTCAGAACTCGGAGAGAACTTGAACACACAAAAATCTTACTAGATACTGGAAATCTGATAACAAAACACACAGTCAATAACTTCAGTTCTAAACTGGATTTTCTAATTTTCTGTCTTTAGCTCAAGGCTTATGATCACTTTCCTACTGAAGGAATGAACAAACTCGGTGGAGTTGATTAACTTATATTCACTTTCCTACTGAAGGAATGAACAGGCTCGGTGGAGTGGATGAATCTCTCTCCGGCTGAAATAGTTAACTCTATAACATAAAATATAAGCAAAGGAGAACTTCTCTTACTGTAGTTAATAATTGCTCGACACACGACTCTTTACTTTACAAGGATTTACTGTCAACTGGGAAAGAACACTATCTGGAACACAAGGGACAACAACTGGCACTCTAGTGAGGGCACTAGCTGCTACACAGGTATCTTTCTGCAGACGGCACGTGACGTCGACAAGAGATGGCATTACTAATTTCAAGTAGTCTTTCTTCAACAAAGCGTCCCCTGGAGAGGAACTACTACTGGAACTAGCGACATTGCAAGGATAGGCTCAGCACTCAAGGTAGTCTGGGGTACCTCAGACACCCAAGGCAACTGAACACTATCTTGCATGCCTGAAGTTTTAGGTAGAACACAGACAGGAATGACAGTATTACTAGAGCCTGACCGCTCGGCAACGTTAACAAATAAGACACATATCTACAAGAACTAATCTGAACTTCACATTCCGCATCACTCTGGCAAATCTCTGATACAAACAAGGGACTATGAGGACTTTTCACTGATTCATTATCATTATGGCTCTGAATAGCAGCACACACAGTATTATTGCATGAATTGTATGCAACTGGAAAAATACTGGAAAAACAATTTTACTCAAAGAAAATAACACTAAGAAATTAAATTCACGACTGGCACACAAACATAAAGTGTAATACTGAAAGATTGCACTGAATTACAATTTTAGCACTTGTCAAAATTAAACAATAATTAAATTAAAATAGGGTACAAAATACAATATGCAAAAATTAAGAGAGCAAATTAATCACTTCTGGAGAATAATTTTAAAATGTAATCAAGTTGCAGAAACAGATTACTGCATTAATAAAAAAAAGCAAAGTTGCACTGGACACAAATAGAATGAACACAAAACAAAGATATTAAAAATGAACTAGTTTGAACACCCTTACTCTTAATTGCAAGCAAAGCAAGGTAATTCAAAGAAACAATTACTGAAACAATTCACTAAGAACACAGACTTTAATCAAACTTAAGAGGGAATTTGTTCAAACAACACTTGAAACAAATGAAAATTATTGACAAGAATTTTTTTTATTTTTAACACTTACAAGAGCTGGAGCACAATAACATCAAGACACGTACTGTTTGACTTGCAGTTTCATAAAAGTCAATTTCGTTATTCTTATCAGAAGAAATTGAGATCTTCAACAAAAACTATGGGACTAGTCTGTAAAATTAAAGCACATTAGCACTGTATAAAAATAAACAAGACACAAAACAATAGTAGGTGCAAGGGAAAAAGAACACTGACTGCAACACATAAGAATTAGCAGGTAAATACTGGGGAAAGGTTAAATTACTTGGAAAGGAGAAAAATAATTTATATAGTTACTGGAGCAAGCAAATTTAATTACACAATTAAAACATTAACAAACAAGGGTAAATGATTGAATGATAACTCTGGGATAGAACACTTGGTGGAACACAAGAATTAACAAGAAAAACACAGGGACAATGCTGGAGAAACAAAAAATTAAATTCTTTTAAAAAAAACTACTAGGCAGAATGTTGGAACACAGCAATAATAAGAGCGATAACACAGGGGATAACTGATTTAAAATACACTCGATGCTCAATAAACTATACTACTTACTGCACATGTGGTAAACGCAACACAATTTACATAAAATATAACACTATAATTAATCAGAGACGATACTAGTAAAATCGAAAAACTAATTAGAGTAGGAGTATTAACACATAACACTGGGTAGGTTAAAATCACAATCTCAGGATAACTCAAAGTTCACGATAATTAGCAAAATGTCTCACACTCGCAATTGTCTCTTGATTTTCTGAAAAAAATTAAATAAATGTCTCTAGGCTGTAGAACGTTATTAACGGTGACTATTAAAAGTGACTGAAGCGTTGAGTAGGGTGGTATTGGAGATTGCTGTCGTCTGGTCCTCGGAAGAATCTTGAAGGATTTGTGCATAAACAATGAACTACGAATCTAGGCTTTATATCGTTGGCACAACAGCTACGAAGAAAACTCAGGACGTTCGACCCGATTTAAGCCAGGGTGGCTTGAACAACCCAGGATACCACAAGGGTAGTGGTATTATTACTCAGAACAGCGATACACTGGAGTACAAGGATGATATGAATGCGTGGACTAACGTGGCTTACTTCTCAGCTGGGTTGGCTTGCTGGGTCACTTAGGAACTTTTCACACAGGTTGACTGGCTTGGAATCTTTGAACAATTAGCTCAGCAGGGTTAGTACGCTGGCTTAAGCCTAGGCTGACGAAACTGGATGGGTGGCTTTCAGTCGTGCCTTAGACACAGGGCACTCTCCCCTCACAAACTGGTTTATCTCGTCCTTAATTTGCAAAACCCGGGTCTACCCCTCGTAGGTTTTAACAAATAAGATAAGGCACTTAGCTGACCAGGAGATATTGTAGACAGGCTGACGGATGTTGACTTGTGATGGTACCTGGTAGCGTCGTTCTCTGGAGGCTTACGGACGGTACACAAGATGCCGGCTTGGTAAAATCTATCTCTTAAAATCACCGTAATCTCGACAGATTTACGGGCCCTCCGATTACCATTTGTCGTGTGGGTTTTGGGAGAACAAATATGGTTGAAGTAAACTTACGGATGGATGGTGAAGTAGGTATATTAAGTGAGAGAGATACCCCAATATGTCTGGTCCAGCCTTAGGTCTGTGTAGGAACGGGCGGGAAGCCTGTGTCTGGGCACACATATGCGCGGCCTATGACGTCACACGCAAAGGGACCAGCTATATAAAGCTAAGATGAATTCTAATACACTACACAAGTGTATACATATTACTGACATAACACTGGGAGTGTAGTAGACTACCTGTCTACACTCTACATGAAGGGTGGAGATATTGTTGTACTGGGGGTGTAGTATACTACCTGTCTACACTCTACATGAAGGCTGGAGATATTGTTGTACTGGGGGTGTAGTATACTACCTGTCTACACTCTACATGAAGGCTGGAGATATTGTTGTACTGGGGGTGTAGTATACTACCTGTCTACACTCTACATGAAGGGTGGCAATACTGCTGTTTAAAGGGTCAACTATTATATCAACACACTTCTGGCAAGACAGTTGCTAAATAAATAGTGGTCAATGTCTGTCATATTTTGGGTCACTCTACATAGGTAAGAAACTCATATTGAGGGGAAAAATCTTTAAATACATCAGTGTACCTCAGGATGACTTTCAATGTTACCAAATTAGAATTAATCTCTTGGTAAACCTGAGTAGCACATCATTTTTAATGTCCATAATATATTTTAACAAAGGCCAGCAGTAACAGCCTGGTTGATCAGGCC
The DNA here is from genome assembly GCA_009830355.1 of Cherax destructor. Lineage (NCBI taxonomy): Eukaryota > Metazoa > Arthropoda > Malacostraca > Decapoda > Parastacidae > Cherax > Cherax destructor. The sequence continues at coordinate 40,944 of WNWK01009526.1, forward strand.
CTGATCCTCCATGAGGCCTGGTCACAGACTGGGCCGCTGGGGCGTTGACCCCCGGAACTCTCTCCAGGTAAACTACAGAAGGACACGATTTTGTTAATATAAGCTTATTTCACAGAGATCGCTGCAAAAAACCTCACCAGGAATCCGACAGATCCACAGTGTGAGGATCACTGGCAACGCCACTATGGAATGGATCAAATGCAACAATTGTCAAAGTTTTCGTAAGTCAACTTAAATTATTCCCTCACAAAGATCTTCAATAAGTCTGGTGTAAGATTTATATCATTATATTGTAGATCAATGTTTGTGATATACTACTCCAGGTATACTACTCAAGGTATACTACTCCAGGTATACTACTCCAGGTACACTACTCCAGGTATACTACTCCAGTTATACTACTCAAGGTACACTACTCCAGGTATACTACTCCATGTACACTAATCCAGGTATACTACTCCAGTTATACTACTCAAGGTACACTACTCCAGGTATACTACTCCATGTACACTACTCCAGGTATACTACTCCAGGTATACTACTCCAGGTATACTACTCCAGGTATACTACTCCAGGTACACTACTCCAAGTATTCTACTCCAGGTATACTACTCCAGGTACACTACTCCAGGTATACTACTCCAGGTACACTACTCCAGGTATACTACACCAGGTATACTACTCCATGTACACTACTCCAGGTATACTACTCCAGGTACACTACTCCAGGTATACTACTCCAGGTATACTACTCCAGGTACACTACTCCAAGTATACTACTCCAGGTATACTACTCCAGGTATACTACTCCAGGTACACTACTCCAGGTATACTACAGGTACACTACTCCAAGTAAACTACTCCAGGTATACTACTCCAGGTACACTACTCCAGGTACACTACTCCGGATATACTACTCCAGGTACACTACTTCAGGTACACTACTCCAGGTATACTACTCCAGGCACACTACTCCAGGTATACTACTCCAGGTACACTACTACAAGTATACTACTCCAGGTATACTACTCCAGGTACACTACTCCAGGTATACTACTCCAGGTACACTACTCCAGGTACACTACTCCAAGTATACTACTCCATGTATACTACTCCAGGTACACTACTCCAGGTATACTACTCCAGGTATACTACTCCAGGTACACCACTCCAGGTATACTACTCCAGGTACACTACTCCAGGTATACTACTCCAGGTACACTACTCCAAGTATACTACTCCAGGTATACTACTCTAGGTACACTACTCCAGGTATACTACTCCAAGTATACTACTCCAGGTATACTACTCCAGGTACACTACTCCTAGTATACTACTCCAGGTACACTACTTGTATACTACTCCAGGTATACTACTCCAGGTACAATACTCCAGGTATTTTACTCCAGGTACACTACTCCAGGTATACTACTCCAGGTATACTACTCCAGGTACACTACTCCAGGTATACTACTCCAGGTACACTACTCCAAGTATACTACTCCAGGTATACTACTCCAGGTACACTACTCCAGGTATACTACTCCAGGTATACTACTCCAGGTACACCACTCCAGGTATACTACTCCAGGTACACTACTCTAGGTATACTACTCCAGGTACACTACTCCAAGTATACTACTCCAGGTATACTACTCTAGGTACACTACTCCAGGTATACTACTCCAAGTATACTACTCCAGGTATACTACTCCAGGTACACTACTCCAAGTATACTACTCCAGGTATACTACTCCAGGTACACTACTTGTATACTACTCCAGGTATACCACTCCAGGTACACTACTCCAGATATACTACTCCAGGTATACTAGACACCAGAGTTGTCTTAACAATATTAACACCAAACATTGTCTTGTCTTAACAATATTAACACCAAACATTGTCTTGTCTTAACAATATTAACACCAAACATTGTCTTGTCTTAACAATATTAACACCAAACATTGTCTTGTTTTAACAATATTAACACCAAACATTGTCTTGTCTTAACAATATTAACACCAAACATTGTCTTGTCTTAACAATATTAACACAAAACATTGTCTTGTCCTCCTCTAATAAATATTAACAGTTGACAAATGTCTTAACTACCGTACATATAAATTGCTAATTTACAATCACAAATCTTTATGCATATAAATTTACCCCTAAAATCTCTATAAAAATATAATGTACATGTCCAAACTCCTTGTATTAATCTTACGTATGTTACGTGTACTGTACAATATATTATGAAATTAAATTGACTGACTGATTGTACACTTGAATACAAGTGTACAGTCAGTCAGTAGAACCAGGTCACTTGGACACTCAAACTTGTTATTGTTATATTGCTAACTGCAGTATTTAAGGCCATTTCCTGATATACCTTCAGCAAACATCAAGACAGACAACACCAGTGACCAGACACCAGTAGTAACAGTGTTGGCAGTGTTGTTGGTGGTGGCACTAGCTGTTGGTACAGCCTGTATTTGCCACCTCAAGAGAACCATAACTCACAGTAAGTCACTTTATTATATATCCTTGTAAATTTTCTGAGAGTACACAACCCACACGTAGCACAAACTCATGACTACATTTCGGTCTGACTAGGACCATTAACTAGCGGGTTATTTGTGTATTGTTACAATAACGGTATTGTGACTTTTTTTATTCTCTGTTGAGACAGGATAAGTCAGCCGTGGAAGTTTCAAGCCAGTCAGAAGAGGCATTCCTTAGTTAAGTTCTCTGTGTTTGTCTTCCTTACATCAGTCAAGTGATCTTAGTATAGCTGAATGTTAAGATGGTGATAGTGACACAGATGACAGGGGTGACATAATTGGTGATAGTGACACAGATGACAGGGGTGACATAATTGGTGATAGTGATACAGATGACAGGGGTGACATAATTGGTGATAGTGATACAGATGACAGGGGTGACATAATTGGTGATAGTGACACAGATGACAGGGATGACATAATTGGTGATAGTGATACAGATGACAGGGGTGACATAATTGGTGATAGTGACACAGATGACAGGGATGACATAATTGGTGATAGTGACACAGATGACAGGGGTGACATAGATGACTGGGGTGACATAGATGACAATAGTGACACAGATGACCCTTGGTTGTCTTCAAGACCCCTAATTGTGTTTAAGACCCCTGGTTGCATTCAAGACCCCTGGTTGTATTAAAGACCTCTCGTTGTCTTCAAGACCCCTGGTTGAATTCAAGACCCTTAGTTGTTTTCAAGACCTTTGGTTGTATTCAAGACCCCTGGTTGTCTTTAAGACCCCTGGTTGTATTCAAGAGTCTTGTTGTCTTCAAGACTCCTGGTTGTATTCGAGACACCTGGTTGTATTCAAGACCTCTGGTTGTCTTCAAGACCCCTGGTTGTATTCAAGACCCCTGGTTGTATTCAAGACTCCTGGTTGTATTCGAGACTCCTGGTTGTATTCAAGACCTCTGGTTGTCTTCAAGACCTATGGTTGTCTTCAAGACCCCTGGTTGTCTTCAAGACCCTTGGTTGTATTCAAGACCCCTGGTTGTATTCAAGACCCCCTGGTTGTATTCAAGACCCCCTGGTTGTATTCAAGACCCCTGGTTGTATTCAAAACCCCTGGTTGTATTCAAGACCCCCTGGTTGTATTCAAGACCTCTGGTTATATTCAAGACCCCTGGTTGTATTCAAGACCCACTGGCTGCCTTCAAGACCCCTGGCTGCCTTCAAGAACCCCTGCCTGCCTTCAAGACCCCTGCCTGCCTTCAAGACCCCTGGCTGCCTTCAATGTTGCGAGGGGTGTCTTTCATAGATTGAGTAATGAACAGACGAGATTGGTTGGTTACTTGGATGTATTGAAGGTATATGGGGAAGTCTCAGAGCCCATAGCCTGTACACACTGACCATCCTTTGGTAACTGACGCTTGGGGAGCTGAGGGGCGTCGTATTCGAAGACTGCTCTTTGACACTGCTTAGGTCATCAGAAAGGCTGTAACGGCCAACAGTCACTCATGACTCAGTAACAGTTATATGCTTCTAATACTATCAATGAACTTATGTACTATCACTGTACTGACAGTGACAGCTCGGCTATGGTACGTATGTCGTCCTGACATACATCTATACAAACTAAAGGCAACAGGCATACGGCTCTGGGCTGATTCTATACAATGTCAAAGTACACAACAGTTGAACATTATACTACACATGGATATTATTGTGATGGAAACAATCTACATTACTATATGATATATCATGATACATAGGAATTAATGATGAGCTCAATACTAGAAACTAATGATAAAAGAGATAAAAAAAAATATTTGATCGATCGATCTGTCTTCACGTGATCTAAGAATTCTGAGGAAATATATGTACAAGGAAAGGCAGTGATAAACAGACAAGGTAGATCTGGTGCACTCAAATCTATACTATTAAATCTCAGAATTCGGAGAGAATGTGAACACATAAAAAAATTCTTTGAATAATACTAAGTTGATATTGTAACACACAGTTGAAATACTATTACTACATTATTTATCTATACAGGTTATTTACATTTAACCCCAACTCTGCTAGGGTGAGATTGACATAGGCTGAATGATTATCATCTCTGGGTGGATCAAACTCTGTTACAATTGGTAGGCTGAATGATGACTTGGACCTGCCTCGCATGGGCCAGTAGGCCTGCTGCAGTGTTCCTTCTTTCTTATGTTCTTATGTTCTTATTATCATCTATGGGTGGATCAAACTCTGTTACAATTGGTAACTCAATTTCTGATTGAAGAGGATCTACACTGGTATCCACAAATGATACTTGAGGATTTCTCAACACTTGTCATGTACATAGGGAATAACGACATTCAGGTTGATCATCTGACTGATCATTAGAAGTAGAGGGTACAGCAACAGGAGAAGTGTCAGATTCTGTCTCACTTGTCTGGTTGTCAGGGTTGACAGGGACATCGTCATCATCGCATACTAATTTCATGTGATCTAAATGCGATTCTTTAAACTGACCCGTACTAATTTCTCTAACTTTATACTTTTTGCCATTAATATGTTCGACTACTCTGTAAGGACCAACAAACTTTTGGTCGAGTTTTGGCATTGCTGAAGTTCTGTTAAAGTTAGTCAACATAACTCTTGAACCTACTTTAACTTTGGTGGGTTTGACTCGAGTGTTAGTTACTCTAGTAAATTCTGCTGTTGACTTGTGAAGTGTTTCACTAATTCGTCTGAAAACACTCTAAGCTTGACTGGTACGAACTGCTAAGAAATCATCAGGATTGTAAGTCGGTTTCAGATTAGAATATAACAGCTCATAAGGCAAACACTTATCAACACTGTACAATGCATAATGTGGGGTATCACCTATAGAAGCATTATAAGCAGAATTTATTGCACACTGAACATCAGGTATAACTTCATCCCAGGTTGCACTATTGGGATTGATGGTAGCTCTCAAGACGTCAAGGACTTTCTTATTAGTTCTTTCTGCTAAACCATTACTGGCAGGATGGTGAGGGACAATGGTTGATTTAGTAATCTTGTACAAAGTACACAAGTTTTCTAGGATCTCATTACAAAATTCACTTCCATTATCTGTTATGAGGGACTTAAGAGTGGTATGTCTGAAGATTATACGTTCCTTGAACGCTTTTGCTACTGTCTCGACAGTTTTATCTGCAATAGGCACTAACTCACAATATCTGGTAAAATGATCGACCATCACACACAGATGTTTGTTTCCTTGGAGGGAACATTGGAAATTAGTCAACAGATCTAGTGCAACTCTTTCCCATGGCTCACTAGTAGTTGGAAAGACTTGGATTGGATTAGGACCAGTAACATTACCTTTATGTTGCATAAAGACACTACATTTCTTAACATACTCAGTAATATCAGTTGACATACGGGGCCAAAAGTATTTCAATCTGGCTTGTTTCACAGAACGATCCATACCAGGGTGTGCAACACCTGGTACATCTTGAACTAGCTGCAAGGCTACTTTCACTAGTGACTTTGGAATTACTAACTGGTATACCCTTCTACTAGGAGTACCCAGCTCAGTAGTGTGATACAGTAATTCTTGGTTCATGACAAAGTCACTGATGGGTGCTGGTGGCTTCACAGTAAGAATAAGATCTTCCTGGAGCAGGAATCGAACCACACCAGACCACATGGGATCTGTTCTTTGAGCAGTCTTTACATCCTCAGCACTAAACGGAGGATCGGCAGTTACTACACTAACATGACGCGATAAAGCATCAGCAACTACATTTGAGTTGCCAGGTAAATGTGCAAAGGTGGGGTTGAACTCTTTTATAGTCAAAGACCATCTGGCTAGTCTTCCAGTAGGTTGTTTATTCTGGAATAAGGGTATCAATGGGGCATGATCTGTCAAGACATGAACAGAGTACTGATATATGATGTCTCGGAAGTGCTTTAAAGACCATTCTATCGCTAAAGCTTCTTGCTCAGTAACTGTATAATTACATTCAGCCTTAGTAAGGACTCAGCTAGCAAATGCAACTGCATTGTACTTGCTACCGGTCTTTTGTGCAAGGACTGCACCAATACCAATCGAACTAGCATCAGTGGTTAGGTAGAAAGGCTTTGAAAAATCTGAAATTTCAAAATTGGAGCAGATGTTAGCTTTTCTTTGAGAGTTTGGAATGCTTTTTCTTGATGGAAGGTCCAAATAAATGGAGCATCTTTCCTAAGCAACTCAGTTAGAGGAGCTGCTATGGAAGAAAAATTAGCAATGAATGATCTACAAAAACCTGCTAAGCCCACAAAGGATCTTACGGCATCAGCAGTTTTGGGAGATGGAAAATTTAATACTGCAGTTACCTTACTTTGGTCAGTCGTAACCCCTCTAGGAGTGACTACGTGACCAAGAAACTTGATTACTGATCTGAAAAATTGACATTTGGACAGTTTGATCTTTAAATTGGCTTCTTCAAGTTTACCAAGTACTATGTCAAGTCTTTTTAAGTGTGTATATACGTCTTGTGACATGACAATCACATCATCTAAGTACACCATAAGTGCATTACCTATGAGACCTCTAAAGATATTGGTCATGAGACTCCAGAATGTGATAGGTGATAATCTTAACCCGAAGGCCATACGGAGGAATTTGAAATGACCTGTTGGGGTGGAGAATGCGGTTAGCTCTTGGCTGTCCTTGTGAAGAGGGACTTCCCAAAAAACTTGTAACAAATCTAGGGTCAAGAAAACTTTGTTTTCTCTGATGTTACGTAAAAGATCGCCACGTACAGGAAGTGGGAAGTGATCTGGAATTGTTTTCGCATTTAACTTCCTAAAGTCAATCACTGGGCTCCAAGTACCGTCCTTCTTAGGTACTAAGATCAGGGGCGCATTCCAAGGTGAATTGCTAGGTGCGATAACACCATCATCAAGCATCTGGCTGATTAATTCCTCTGCGACAGCAACTTGTGAATGTGGCATTCTGTACACAGGTACATAAATTGGTCTAGTACCAGGCTCAAGTGGAATATGATGGGACAATAAGTTCGTTATACCCATCTTCTCACGACGTTTGTTCAACAGATTCAACAAACTTGTGACTTCATCCGGGAAGTCAGTGGGAGCTAAGTCTTTCTCTTCTACTGGTGGAATGGGTTGATCCAGAGAAGTGGATGGATCCTCCCCGGTTGAAATAGCACCGACCCAATGGTCAGGTGACAATTCATCCCCAACCCGAACAGGGTAAGGATAGTGAACAAGGTCAACAATATTGGTATTTGCTCGGAGCCGAACACTATGACCGGAAGTATTGGCAAGGAAGAAATGGATATTCCAATCTCTTACAACATGTAAGGATGGCTCGACAAACAAACCCTTCACTTTACAGGAATCACTGTCAACTAGGACGTTATCACCATCTGGAACATGAGGGACAACAGACACTCTAGTAAGGGCACTAGCTGCTATAGAAATGTCTTTCTGCAGACGGCATGTAACGTCAACAAGAGATGGCATTACTAGTTTCAAATAATCGTTTTCTGACAAGGCGTCCCCTGTGGAGAAACTACTACTTGAACTAGTAGGCATTGCAGAGATAGGCACAGCACTCGAGGTAGTCTGAGGCAACTGGACGCTATCTTGCATGACTGAAGGTGGAGGTGAAACATAGACAGTGACAGAATTATCAGTGCCTGACCACTTGGGTATGCTACTGGAAAATGTATTGGCCTGGAAGGACTTAATCCGAACTTTGTACTCTTCGGCTGTATGGCAGATCTCGGAACCAAGTTGGTAACCCCAAAATGGTACGATTAAGTCATCAATTTGCGCATGCCATCGGTAAGGATCAAGCACAATACGTAAATCTCGCATGGAAGCAAATCCTAGTAGGATATAACAAGGAAAATTAATCTGGTCAACAACAAGGAAGGAAGCAGTAAAATCTCTACCCTGGATAGTAAAGGTAAGAGAAGTCTGACCTCGAACACGCAGATGAGAACCAGCCACACCACTAAGGGATGACACATGAGTTGGTTCTATGAAAAGGACATGTCGTAACTGCTTATCCTTAAACAAACTATACCTGATAATATTGACTTGTGCTCCCGAGTCCATGAACACATGAACGGCGCATTAAGAACAGATGCTTGTACTAGGAGACCTATTTTTGCATTTGAATTTATATGCAAACAAGAAGGAAGGTTTTCATCAGAGAGGTTGTCATCAGAGAAGGTTCAACGTCATCCTCAAAAACATCGTCAAAGACGTGTGAAGCAACATAATCAACGAGACATTCTTCTTCAAGACTGCTTAAGGCATTGAAGGAATTACTAATGGGGATGGAGTACTCATTCTCACCTACTGTCACCACTGGTCGGGTTAACTGGGGCGCTCAAATTCCCCTGAATTGGGAAAAGGAGCTTGGGTCTGGTTATTAGCTGTAGAACCATGACCCCTATTTCTTCTCCTGTTTCTGCGGTTGGAACGACCATGGAAAGATCTTGGCCTAAGGTTGTATAGAGCATTGCACTCAAATGTGTCATGTCCATGGATTCTATAATAAGTACAGTATGGCAAGTCTGATTGGTAGTCATCATCTGTACGATGCTTCTTAGGGTTACTGTCAGGGCAATTAACTGCAATATGGCCACGGTAACCACAGTTGTAAAAAATTATCTGACTATGGGAACTGAACTTACTATAAACACTACGAGGTTTATACTGACTTGGGGCGCTGGCCCTGACTTATTTCTGTGATTGTTTATTCTGATCAGGCGCTGTGGCACAAACGAGGGGCTGTGCTGCATGAGGTAGAGTTACAAAGTTAGTTTTGACACGTGGAAAAGTACCTGGGGTACACAAGGAACGGGCAAGACTGAAGACTTTAAGCAGCTTCATCTACACAGTCGGAGGAATCGCGTCATAAGCACATGTGGAAGTATGTGGCAACAGTTCTTTGATTGCTCCAAAGGCGGCTACTTTGGCAAAGGTTTCTGCGGACTCTTTATGCTTGTCAGGTACAAATGTTGAGGACTTAACAGCGGAGATAAAAGACGTAAAAAGAGTATCTAATCTAGATGCAAAGGTGCTCAATGATTCAACAGACATAATTGCTGCATTCACCAATTCACGAAGAACTGTAAAAGGATCAGTTGGTGATTCTGGCACTAGAAAAGAACGAATTACTTCCTCATATTCTGACCACTTAGTAAGGCCTTTGAAATCTTGCATTGCAAGGAGGTGAACAACCTGACATGCAGCAGGGGACTGATGAAGAGCTTCTGTCGCAAGTCGGATAAGGGATTCCTCTGAAGGAGGACCTTTTGTGAGGGAAGAGGCTCGTGAACGAACGGCAGCAAACCATGCATCAAGATGTTTTTCATGGCCATTGAACAGTGGCAAGGCATCAGAATCATGAGTAAAACTGTAGGGACTCTGTATCTGAGTTGGTCTAGCAGTTGCTAAGGAACTATTGGGAATGTCTGCAGGGACAGTTTGAACATTAGAAGACTGAATGCCATCATTTGCTACAGTACATGGAGGTATGGGAGACATAATTGCAAAGAAGTTGCACAGAAACTAATACAGGTAAAAATAAGAATAATAAAATATTTACAGTAATACAAATAGTTAAAAGTGAAAATTAAAAATCATGGAATTAGGTATAAACAGAATTTACATGTCTAAGGTGCACTGCATGAGAAGTGACAACTCACTGAATGACACTGTAGAAAATAAAGAATTACTTGAAATTGCCATGAAAGGCAATATCACAGCTGTCTCTACTTTCGAATTCAATCAAACATTATATGAAGAAAATTGTAAAGCAATGCAAATTGGAAATACAATCAGTAAATTGTATGCAATTAGAAAATTACTGGAAAAAATAATTTTCTAAAAGGAAATGACACTAAGAAATTAATATATAATACTGGCACAATGAAATGAACTGTAATACTGAAAGATTGCACTGAATTACAATTGTAGCTCTTATCAGAAATAAACAACGATTAAAATTAAAGGAGTACAAAATACTGTATGCAAAAATTATGAGAGCAAATCAATCACTTGTAAGAATTGTAAAATGCAATCAAGTTGCAGAAACAACTAATGAAGCAATAAAAAATTGACTGATCACTGGGAACAAGTAGATTGAACACTTTAACTCTTAGTTCAATTAAAGTAAACAATGGAAAGCAAAGAGAATAATTAATAATACTTTACTTTAAATATGAATATTAAGAGTGAATTTGTTCAAGGAATTATTGATAAAGTCAATAAAAATAATATAATATACAAAATAAGGAAGGAACACTTACAGGCTGCAGAACATACATCAATAGATCAATCAATGGATAATTCAGAATTAATGGATATGGCAGCAGGTGTTGCAACATAAAATATATCTTGACAGAGAAGATATAGCTATGGTCTGTGGAGAGGTAAAATAGGTGAGACACTGGAATTTGCAATACTAATTAGCACACAGTAAATAATCAATTAAGAACACTGGTGTGGAAAATATTGGGTATTTTCCAAAAGTTGTAATTGATAAATTTTCCCATATGAATAGATATCTTTAATGTGCTGTTGGTGGTTCCACGTTCTGTGGACATGAAGAGAGAACCATCGGATAGGCGGGGTTTGAGGGGATTGGAGGAGGCTGGGCAGAGGGCGGCAGTTGGATATGGAGAGGGCAGTTGTCTCGTGGGCATAGCCGTAAAGGCTGGAATTCTGGCTGAGTATGGAGCCAGTTATTTGGCAAATTCGCTGGCCAAATATGGTTGTTGGCTTCCCTTCGCAATAGGAAGTGTTCGTCTTCAAGTGTATACCGAGAGACATTAAGTCCAGGAATCACTGTAATCGGGTGGTAAATTGAGAAATAACGAGTGACGCCAGTAGGCCTAGCCATATTAACCATGGCTCAAGTGGTGTGATTATTCGACTTGGTACGGTCGTAAACCCTGATTCTGGGTGGTTTTCGTAATAGAAGAGACTGAAATATACTTAATGAATACAGTGAGGGTTGAATCTAGTGAAGCAGATTTGTAAATAATTAGAAGTGAATGTACCGGCGTCGCTGAGTGATAGGGACGCCACCCCGAGGCCGCCATGTTGGATACATTGGAATGGTAACGGGTTATCATTTTCATCTCGACCCATCAACGTCGAAATTGAAGGAAGTGAACAATAAAGAGTGGAAACTAGTGAGACATTAAATCGGCGTGTGAATTAAAGAGGATTTGGTGATGTTAATGTCATGAGAGAGAATGTGTGTAGTGATTCTCAACAACATTCTCCTAGCAACCACATGTTGACCTCCCGATTCTGTCCCGAGAATTGTAGAGGAGTCAAGAAGTCAATACTTCTATATCGGGACTACAACAACTCCACCATCATCGTCTTGCCGGGAATATAATCGCTCCCGTGCAACGACCAAGAGATCGACGTGAGGGAACCCAAACAAAGGAGTCGACTCCCTCACCCACAGTAAGTATATTTATTATTGTAACTGTGTTGCTGGCCAGTAGATAGGTTGCAATGATGAATACTTGCTGTGGTTATGCCAATGATCTTCAGCGACCATCAATGACACTGGGTGAGTGATGATTTTAATTGTGTACTTTCTTTCTACTTTTATTCAGTCAAGTAATCATCTATACAGTCCACAAACCTTATTGTATCATAGGTATTAGTGCGAGCCTATTTAATATATAAACACTGGTCCAGAGTGCAGTGGGGCGAGTGTGAGAATATCGAAGGAACCCGATGCACGATAGACATTCTGCTAGTTGACTTTGCCCAGTGCAGTCACAGCAGCTCTGACTTTCGGTTTTCAGTCTCCCTACGATCCCCGTTGGGGAGGGGAATTTCTACCTTCATCACGATGAGCTACGCAAATCGTGTCAAGATCAAACCCAACAGTGGCACTGTGAATGATTCATCCAAACTTGCTCTAGCAGTTGCTGTTAAGAGCGTGCTACAGGTGAAGTTCAACACCATATTGACCCTGAAAGAAGCATTTATTGTTGTCTGCAACGATGATGAAGATGCAGAGAAGCTACTCACTACAACAGCCACCACCACTCTCTCTGAACGAGGATTTACTGTCATGTCATCTCCAGCTCTCAGGGCAAGGAGGACAGTTTTCCTGAAGAAACTTGATAAGCTTCTTACAGTTCAACCTATCGACGAACTCAAGACATCCATTGAAGATCAAAACTCATGGGCCACAGTGGAGAGCATCATGAAAATACCTACAGCTTCCTCCATGCTCAAGGTCACGTTTACTGACGTCAACATGGCTGCCACTGCATTAGCCGACGGTCTTGCTGTATATTATTACTTCGTCAGCCCCACCTGCATCGAAGCTGAGAGATTCCACTACATTTCTCACTGTTTGACCTGTTACTCGTATGCACACAACACCAGCGACTGTCCTGTGAAGGAAAAGAAGTTTTGCACTACATGCAGTAGTGAAGGACATGATTTTAGATCATGCACCGCCGCTGCTCCACCAACACCATCTTGTCTCAACTGTAAAAGCAACGATCACCACACACTTGCTGCTAAGTGTCCCACTCGTAAAGACATTCTGAAGAAGACCCAAGAAGCAGCACAGAAAAAGTTATCTTCAAAATCACCCACCTATGCTGCTATTACAAAACTACAAGCTACCACAACTAAAATTCTCCAAGCCTCCACGCAACCTACTACTACCAACATCGCACCTGCCAGTGACCCCACCACCATCTACTACTGTATGGTCTATGCTCACATGCATAACGTTGCTGTTCCTGGGACATTCAACACCTCCATTAATGAACTCTTCAAATTAAACAACATGCCAGAGTTCACATTCCCAGATTCTCCACCATCTTCTGTGATACTCAACAACAACCAACATCCTGTCGTCATCACTTCACCTGCAGGTCACTCCGCGGCTGCTCCAACACCAGCTACTACTGACGTCACGTTCACAGCAACCAATGAGAGCTCACCACCACCTCACACCCCTACCAAGAACCAATCAGCTGCCTCCCTGCCAGTCGAGACACAGCCACTCCCCACCACGAACCAATCACCGACCACCTCTACTATTCACCAGACTCCAGCATTACCAGGGCCTGTCACTCGTTCTGCCTCGGCCCATCAGACAACCCATCCACTGCTCCTCCTACTACACCTGATCCAGACGATGTGCAGGTGCGATTCTACCCTGGTGTTAACTTTGTCACCAGTCAAAAATGCAACAACATAATATCTTGCAAGGATCTTACCAAGTGTCTTCAGAATTGAACTGTCAAGTATACTCTTAACCCTGGCTGCACCTACACCATCTCATACCTACTAGAACTTCTCCAACAAGAAACAAGCTTGCCTTGTGAACTTGACTTCATCACTAAAAAAACATTCAAGTCTATTGTGAATGGCTCTCCTGCTGATCAGGCGGCAATCCTTCCTAAGCTCCAGTAATCAACACATCACTGTGCAGTTTGACTGCCTTCTCGACCTTTCCTGCCTGCCCTGCCGCCCTCCTCGCTCCAGTGAGCCAGCAATACCGTCCACCACCCCGCTGCCTGCAGTACGTCAGTACCACTTGCTCCACAATGGTTGGGCCACTGATCTTTCCTACCCTTCCTCCTCCACCATCCCATCCTTTTCCAGATTTTCCATCCTTCTTCCTTCCCCATCTCGTCGATTCTTCGGCCATATCAAGATCAAGAAGGATCCCCTCTGGTGCGACCAGGAGTGGGTAAAGTTTCCCACATACCTCAAGGGAGTGACTGCGGTAAAATTATACTAGTCGGTCATCTCCCCGGGAGATTGTTACAAGTAGCGGTGACCCAGATAGACAATCTCTCTTAATTCCCCACAGCTAATGCACAGAATTTGCATAAAAATGCAAGGGAAATGCAATGACAAGAAAAAAATACAAGAAAATAATAAGACACAATATTGAAATAATTACACAACACAGAATTAATAAGTAATGAATTAAGTACTGCACTGAGTAACTGGAAAAAAATGTTATACTGCACACAAGTCACAGAATAAAATGGGAATACAAAAAGTACTTACTGCAGGTGTAGAGAATTAACACAAAAGAACATAGATATAAAATGAGACAAAATTCCTGGAACAATGGAAAAGTATTTCAAATTAATGTACAAGAAAACACTGAAGATATAAGTCTCTGAATATCACTGAGAAAATTCACTGCAGAAATGTCACACACGCAAATGTCTATGACAGAAAATTATCTCTAATGGTGAATAAAATCTGTGACGGTAGGTAGAGGAGGAAGGGGAAATTTGGTTCCTGGGTGCCTGCTGACGGCTGCTACACCATACACGAATCTTGGAGAAGTTAGTGCACACACGGTGGACTCACATAGACTCGGCCTTCTCGTCGGCACTCTCTGCGATGAAGAACACACTTGCAGTCTTCACCTGCTATGTGAGCCGAAACTACGATGCTGGGAACCCAATAAGGGTTGAAATAGCCACACAAGTTTAAGGCTAGGAGTGGTGGTGGGTGGGTGAGGGCGGCTGGTGCACTAACCAGGGGTGGTGGTGGAGAGGGGGCGCTGCGGGGATGACGTCACGGCGCGCGGCCAGCACACACTGAACACCCACTAACCCAGGTGGCTTTGCTACAATAAGCCACAGGAATGATAAATACCACTCTGACAATCGTAGAACTGGTAGCACAGAGCGATTGGAGACAATTCTTCAAGAACTGGCTTTGCTGAAGACGTACTGGCACTGTAAATGGTCCAAGTCGGGCCAAAACGTCGCTGTGCTCCTCCCTGTGGAAAATATTGGTATTTTCCGAAAGTTGTAATTGATAAACTTTCCAATATGAACAGATATCCTTAATGTACCGCTGGTACATGGGGGTATGTAATAGAGAACCATCATACCAGCGGGGAGGAAGCGGGAAGAGGCTGGGCAGGGAGGAGGTAGAGGGGAATGGGCAGAGAGTGAACAGCGAGCCTACCGAGCCGATATCCGGTGATGGGATGGCGAGCGGAATTTGTCGTAGACGTCCGCCAAATCGGATTTAATTACCTCCTTTCGTAATGTGGAGGAATATCCAGTGACTCGGCGAATATAAAGTGGGACAATCGGTCCAGGAGGTCCAGTAATAGGACAATAATTGTGAAATAAGGCGGGCCGCCGGCGAGTGATGCCGTCATAGGCCTATTTGAATGCAATGAAGCGACCATACGGCAGGATAAAGTCGTAACCCTGATGTTGGGGAGTTCATCTTAGAAGAGACTGAAATATATTCGATGAACTTTGGGAAATGGTGAATATAGTGAAACCGAGTTGTAAATAATCAGGGGTTGATTGCATCGAGCGGGTCTGGCTTGGGTATGCCATACCCCGACCGCCATATTGGATGTGATTGAAATGAACTAACATATCGCAAGTTATCTACTCGAAATTCAAGTATCGAGACTGTGAATGTGTATAAACTAGTGGGGCATTAAGCCAGGATATACGTAATATGTAAAGTTATACGTATAAACAGTACAAAAGGTCGGATTAGTGAGAGGATCTGATTCGCTACCCCGACCAACCACATGTTAACTAACGCTCGGTCTCGTGGGCGTATAAGAGTGCACGGAAATTAACCTTCCTTGACTCGACGAGACAACTAATACCATCGCGATCGAATCAGATCGCAGGAGGACGTCAACAACGGAACGACTCCCTCATCTAAAGCTAAGTACTCTGCTTGCAACTTTGTTATTGGCCAATGATATTGTTACGCACAGTAGATGTACTTTAGCTAGGTCAACGATCTATGATACACCGCTATGATGCTGTTAATTAGGTGAGTGATGGTCATGTTAATTTAACTGTCTGTTCTCTACCTCTTCTCCTGATTGATCAGTTGTTTAATAACCAATACAGTCCACTTAAATTTAACATAACTATAATAAATGATCTCAGATTTATTTATACTGGTCCAGAGTGCAGTGGGCTAACAAGAATATTGAAGGTACCCCCTCGGTGCGGCCAGGAGCGGGTAAAGTTCTCACATACCTTAAAGGGAATGACTGCGGTAAAATTATACGAGTCTGTCATCTCCCTGGGAGTTTGTTTATTGCTAGTGGCGGTGTTCCAGATAGACTTATCTCTCACAATTCCCCACAGCGCCCGTTGGTCCTTCGAACCGGATGTGATTAGTGAATTAATCATTATTGAATTAATTAATTAATAAATAAGTGACTGATCATAGGAAGTGAGTATAGAGTACACAGTTAATTAATTGTATGGTGGACAGTAATTAGTCCAATTAATTGCTAGCACAGGCGTGGCTACGATTTGTGCGAGAGTAAGGTGTGAGAATCACCTTTATAAACAATTTATTTAATTTGTGACGTCAGTGGTTATTAATTCTACAACCATGACTGAACCTGGTGGAGTTCCCATGCCGGGTGGCAAAACCATGGATATTAAAGCCAAGAAAGCGTCGTTGCAAGCTCGCAAGGGACATGTAACAAAGACACACAATACGTGTTTGAACTTAGTGAACGAGCCGTCGACGAGTGTTATTGACTTAGAAACAAATTTTGAGTTACTAGAACTCAGGTACGCGTCGTACGTGAAGTGGTTCAAAATCTATGAAGTTGAGTTACTGGATGATTGTGCGAGCAGTGAGGAACGAGATACACTGTTACGACAATATAGTGAATTGGAAGAAGTCATGTGTGCCTGTAAAGTTACGGTACTAGGTAGGTTAAGGAGTATGAGTGACGTGGTGGGCCAACCTCCCTCGGCAAATAAAGTGTCCCTCCCCAGACTCCCGGAAGTACAATTGTTGTCGTTCCAGCCGGGAGACAGCTGGGAGGAATTTTGGTCAATTTTCAAGGCAATGGTGCACGATCGGAAGGATCTGAAAAGTGTTGCCAAGTTGATTTATTTAAAGGGACAATTGAGGGGAGATGCCCTCATTCTCATTCAGGCTTTCCCGAATGTAAACGACTCTTATAGAGAAGCTGTTCGTCTGCTAGAGGGTACTTATGGTAACTCGGAACAGCATTCAGTGGATTTAGTAATGGCAGTGGTTAATTTGAAACCGCCAGGGCACAACTACAAAGAGTTGCAACAGTTTCTGATCAAACTAGAGAGCACTCTCCAGATTTTGAGTAACAAACACAATTTGGAGAATGCAAGTTGGTTCGTTTGTCCGGTAGTACGAGCTAAATTGAACCATAAGACGATAGAGTGGTTATCTAACAAGTACCACAAGGCTTACTTCGGGTTGGGAGAGATAAGGACGGGTTTGCAAGAATTAATTGTTCAGTTACAAACTAACCAGCCCACTACTTTTAAGAATACTGGTCATAGTGACGTTGAGCCATCAACTAAGTTCCACAAAGGGAAAAATTATCCCAATAGTAATAGTTACAACCCAACCACTAAAAGGGGTTATGTTGGCACATATCAAGTGACAGGGACCAGTAATAGTGGTTCGTCACAACAAGACAGAAAGAATAAATACCCCAATAAGGGTAACCCGGGGGGTAAGCTGTCGAGCCAAGAGAAGAGAGATTGTCTCTTCTGTAATGAAACCCATCTCTCTAAACTCTGCGTTACCTATAATTCTTGGGATGCGAAAGTGAGGAGATTGGATGAGCTGAACCGGTGTATTCGATGTCTTGGTAATCATAATGTGAGGGATTGCCAGACCAAACTGAATACTTGTCACCAATGCAATAATGGCAGGCACCACATCGTGATGTGTAAGAGCGGGTGCAATCCTAGTAATGGTAAGGATAATCACCCCGACACTACAGTGGCGCACGTAAAGCTTGCAGCTAACGTTCGTAATGGTTTAGCTGAAGTAGCACTACCTGTGTTGGACATGACAGTTAAAGATAAATGGCGTAAATCCAAGACTGTAACAGCATTGTTAGATCAGGGATCACAACCTACTTTCATAAAGCGCAGTTGCCTTAATGGGATGAAAGTACGAAAGGGGGATCCTACCACATTAAAATTGTCGGGTTTTCTCTCAGATAAAAGGGCCCAGTCATATGACACAGTTTATGTAAACGTCGGTCTGGGCAGAGAGAAGACCCAAGTTAATGCAGTAGTCGTGGATAGACTACCGGAGAAGGTCTCCACTGTGGGTCTTAATGCCACCAAGCAGAGACTCTCACAGAATAATGTGAAACTGGCACCATCTGTGGTCAATAATGACTCAGTGGGGCCAATAGGAGTATTAATAGGCAGCGACTATTATGCAGCCTTTGTGAAGGGTATGACGAAGAGGTGCGGAGTCACTCTTCTCAACACGGGTGCAGGCCATGTCATTTATGGCCGGCTTCCTCGCAGTAATGAATGACTGGAGGAAGCCATAGATGCAGTCACTGTGTGTCTTACGCACGAAATGCCGCCCCAGAGTACATATTCTTATATAGAGAATGCCGTTGAACCAGTACACAAGTTATGGGAACTGGACAGTATCGGGATTAATGTAAATGAAGAAAGTCCAGATGATTCCTTCACTCAGGAACAATACCTGAAGGATGTTAAATTTGAGTCTGGACAATACTGGGTGCGACTCCCATGGAAGCTAAACCATCCGGAACTACCCACTAATTACCGGATGGCGTATGGTCAGTTAAAGGCCCAGCTCCACGAATTGAGTAAGACACCAGAATTGCTGACTGCTTATAATGGGATCATTAATGAACAGTTAAATAATCAGTTCATAGAGGAGGTACCCCCTGAGCAACCAATATTTATGGCCACTACATACCTCATCACGGAGTGAAGAAGGATTCGAAAACCACTCCTTTGAGGATCGTGTTTAATTGTAGTGCCAGGGGTAATAAAAATGTACCTAGTTTGAATGATTGTTTGATGACAGGTCCGTCGCTGACGGAGAAATTGGGTGATGTGTTATTGAATTTCAGAGTTAATAGTTATGCCTTTACGGCAGACATAAGTAAAGCTTTCCTGAGAGTGGGATTGCAAGAGACGGATCGGGATTACACAAGATTTCTGTGGCCAGAGGATCCTAGCAATCCACTTAGTCCGCTGAAAACTTTCAGATTCAGAAGTGTCTTATTCGGGGCTATTTCTAGTCCGTTCTTACTTCAGGCGACGATAAATGCGCACCTTAAACGTACAGGCGGTCCACTGAGTGAAATAATGAGTAAACAATTCTATGTGGACAATTTCCTGGGTGTGACGTCAACTGAAGAGGAGCTAATGAAGATATATGAAGGGGCTAATGACATAATGCAAGGTGCAAATATGCCTCTCAGGGAGTGGAACAGTAATTCGTCCAGGTTAAAGGACCGAATAAATAAAGATAATCCCGGCGATGAAGTATCTGGGTGTAGCAATGTATTGGGACTGACTTGGGATACTGAAAGAGACTTGATATCGTTAAAGCCTAATAATTATAGTATGCCCAAGAAATTAACGAAGAGAACCCTGCTTGCTGAAGTTTCAAAATGTTTCGATCCACTAGGCTTAGTGGCGCCTCTTACAATCCGAGGGAAATTATTGGTACAAGAGGCATGGAAGCAGAAGTGTGCTTGGGATGAAACCCTACCTGAGGAATTCGTTAACAGGTGGGAAGAATTAATTGTTGATTATGAGAAAGTTCCAATGTTAGAGTTCCCGCGGTGTGTAGCCCGCTCTGGAGTGGAAAATACACTCCACATTTTTGCGATGCTTCTAAATTAGCGTATGGAGCAGTCGCTATCTTCAATGTGATAAAGATATTTCTCTTGTCATGTCTAAAACTAAAGTGGCTCCAATTAAATTACGTACTTTACCTCAGTTGGAATTAACCGCCATTTATGTGGGTGTCAAATTAGCTGATTATTTACGGAGTAAATTGCCGGAGATAAATATTAGCGACACCATAATTTGGTCTGATAATGAGGTATCCTTGCAGTGGATCCGCAACGGAACCAGCAAGATTATATTCGTGCAAAATAGAGTCGCAGAGATTAACCAGATGCAAGAGAAATATGACAGTTTGGGTCAACATAAGTTAACTTTTAACCATATTCCCGGGGCGGAGAATCCAGCTGATTTCTTGTCTCGTGGGTTGACCTATGTAAAATTTGTGAAGACTTTATCGGGGTTTAAGGGACCCAGTTGGTTGGTGAATAAAAGTAACTGGCCTGTTCAAAAGGCGCATATTGCTCCGGTGGAAATTACTGTGAACACGGCTCCAGTCCTCGGTCCCTCCTTAGCCATTGATATAAATAAATACTCATCCTTCCCAAAATTGATTAATGTCACGAAGTTGGTGTTTAACTTCATAAACAAGATGAATATCCCGTATGATTTTCCTCATCCCTGAAATACTGGGTACAGAGAGTACAAGGAGAAATCTATGGAGAGGAGATTAAATTGCTAAGGGATGGAAAACTTGGGAAGGGTTCAATAATAGAGAAATTGGGGCTATACTTGGAGGATGACGTAATCAAGTGCAGAGGTAGATTGCAAAATGCTGAATTGGGTGAATATGCTAAACACCCTATCTTGCTGCCCAAGACTCATCATCTGACAACTTTAATTGTATTAAATGCCCATAAAAATGTGATGCATGGTGGAGTACAAGATACCTTAAATTGTATTAGGGAAACTTTCTGGATTCCTCAGGGGCGACAGAGTGTGAAGAGGTGATTAAGACATGTGTAGTGTGCCGCCGTGTGGATGCCAGAACCTATATGTACCCAGGACCTCCACCATTGCCCAAGGAACGAGTACAGTTAATAAAGCCATTTGATGTAACCGGTGTAGATTACAGTGGCCCAATCATTTTAACGGGTACTGCAGATGGTGTTCCTTTAAAGGTGTATGTGTGTTTATTCACTTGTACCGCTACAAGGGCAGTACACTTAGAAGTGGCACAGGATTTGTCTGCAGAACAGTTCATACAGCTGTTTCGTAAATTTGCAGCTAGGAGATCCTGTCCGAGACTCATGATTTCAGATAATGCCACTAACTTTGTAGCGGGAGCGCAACATTTGAAGGAATTAAATGAGAGTAATGAAGTACAGTCTCTGTTAAATCAGCGAGGGTGTGGCTGGAAGTTTATTGCTCCTAGGGCCCCTTGGCAAGGAGGATTGTATGAAAGACTGATAGGTACAGTGAAGAGGTGTCTCTAAAGTACTACACCGGAAACGAATTAACTTGGAGGAATTCGGGCAGTATTAGTGGAGGCAGAGAATCGGATAAATAATCGTCCTCTCTCGTACATTATTGATACTCCCGACGCAGAAGTACTGACTCCTTCTCACTTGATATGTGGGCGGAAGCTAGAAGCTGCACCTATCTATCGAGATAATCCTGCGGAAGTTGATGAGGATTATAATAATGTGACCGTGTTAAGTGATAAATATAAGATGTTGAATAAAGTAATTAATCATTGGTCTACTGTGTGGCGCAAAGAGTATCTTCTTACATTACGTGAACACTTTTATGGTGCGTCAGAAGCGGCTAATCGACAGAATATTCAACCGGGTGACATTGTGTTAATTGATACTGAGCAACCTCGAACATTGTGGCCTCTGGGTAAGATAGTGACATTATACCCAGACGCTCAGGGTGTTGTCAGGAATGTCAAAGTGTTGTGTCGCGGCCAAGAGAGTTTACGCACCATTAATAAGTTAATCCCTTAGAATTAAAGGGAGTTCTATCAACTGGGAACGAAAATCTAAGGGAAAGTGACACGAGTGATGTTGAAGACGACACAGACCAGGGATACCAAAACAGGGGAGTGATTCGACCTCCCAGGAAGACAGCTGTTCAGTCCAGGAGGGCTGAAACGCCTGTTGAAAACTGACTCGATTTGATCTGTCTAACAATGAACTCTGCCCGGCCGCAGTGTGGAAAATATTGGTATTTTCCGAAAGTTGTAATTGATAAACTTTCCAATATGAACAGATATCCTTAATGTACCGCTGGTACATGGGGTATGTAAAGAGAACCACTCTACCAGCGGAGGAAGCGGAAGAGGCTGGGCAGGAGGAGGTAGAGGGGAATGGGCAGAGAGGAACAGCGAGCCTACCGAGCCGATATTCGGTGATGGGATGGCGAGCGGAATTTGTGTAGACGTCCGCCAAATCGGATTTAATTACCCTTTTCGTAATGTGGAGGAATATCCAGTGACTCGCAATATAAAGTGGGACACCGGTCCAGGAGGTCCAGTAATAGGACAATAATTGTGAAATAAGGCGGGCGCCGGCGAGTGATGCCGTCATGGCCTATTTGAACGCAGTGAAGGACCATACCAGGATAAAGTCGTAACCCTGATGTTGGGAGTTCATCTTAGAAGAGACTGAAATATATTCGATGAACTTTGGGAAAATGGTGAATATAGTGAAACCGAGTTGTAAATAATCAGGGGTTGATTGCATCAAAGCGGTCTGGCTTTGGGTATGCCATACCCCGACCGCCATATTGGATGTGATTGAAATGAACTAACATATCGCAAGTTATCTACTCGAAATTCAAGTATCGAGACTGTGAATGTGTATAAACTAGTGGGCATTAAGCCGGATATATGTAATATTAAAGTTATACATATAAACAGTACAAAAGGTTGGATTAGTGAGAGGATCTGATTCGCTACCCCGACCAACCACATGTTAACTAACGCTTGGTCTCGTGGGCGTATAAGAGTGCACGGAAATTAACCTTCCTTGACTCGACGAGACAACTAATACCATCGCGATCGAATCAGATCGCAGGAGGACGTCAACAACGGAACGACTCCCTCATCTAAAGCTAAGTACTCTGCTTGCAACTTTGTTATTGGCCAATGATATTGTTACAACACAGTAGATGTACTTTAGCTAGGTCAACGATCTACGATACACCGCTATGATGCTGTTAATTAGGTGAGTGATGGTCATGTTAATTTAACTGTCTGTTCTCTACTTTCTCCTGATTGATCAGTTGTTTAATAACCAATACAGTCCACTTAAATTTAACATAACTATAATAAATGATCTTCTCAGATTTATTTATACTGGTCCAGAGTGCAGTGGGCTAACGAGAATATTGGGAAAGGTACCCCTCGGTGCAGCCAGGAGCGGGTAAAGTTCTCACATACCTTAAAGGGAATGACTGCGGTAAATTATACGAGTCTGTCATCTCCCTGGGAGTTTGTTTATTGCTAGTGGCGGTGTCCCAGATAGACTTATCTCTCACAAACCCCACACTCCCTTTATATATGTGGTTGTGTGTGTATTGTTCCAGTCACGGTATTGTGCCTTTTTTGTTATTTACGTACTGGCTTACTTGAACAGCTGGCGTGCTGGAGGAACTTGCTTAAGCCCTCGAGACGTTGACTTGAATGTTTGAAAAGGTGCACACAGCAGTGAGAACATGATGGATGTGAAGAGACAGGCTTGTTGACTGCAGGCTGGATGATAACTCAGGCTCTTCCCATAGACTGGCTTAATTGCAAAACCCAGATCAACTCTTCGGAGGTTTACTTGCAATTAGAAGCCAGAAGCTGAGAAACTGGTTCACAAGAGTCTTGGGTGGATGACGTCACTGGTTGATGGGTGAGTCGCTGGCGGATGAGCGACGCCCGGGGCCTCTCTCACACACCAGCTCTAGATTCTTCTTAAATATGCGTAAATACCGATATCCACGCCCACAAGCTGCCACCATTTGTTGCGAGGGTGTCTTTCATAGATTGAGTAATGAACAGACGAGATTGGTTGGTTACTTGGGTGTATTGAAGGATATGGGGAAGTCTCAGAGCCCAAACCCGTACACACCGACCATCCTTTGGTAACTGACGCTTGGGGAGCGGAGGGGCGTCGTATTCGAAGACTGACCTTGACACTGCTTAGGTCATCAGAAAGGCTGTAACGCCAACAGTCACCATGACTCAGTAACAGTTATATGCTTCTAATACTATCAATGAACTTATGTACTATCACTGTAACTTTACAGTGACATCAAGACCCCTGGCTGCCTTCAAAACCCCTGGTTGTCTTCAAGACCCCTGGCTGTCTTCAAGACCCCTGGCCGTCTTCAAGACCTGGCTGTCTTCAAGACCCCTGGCTGTCTTAAAGAACCCTGGTTGTCTTCAAGACCCTGGTTGTCTTCAAGACCCTGGTTGTCTTCAAGACCCTGGCGTCTTCAAGACCCTGGCTGTCTTAAAGAACCCTGGTTGTCTTCAAGACCCCTGTTGTCTTCAAGACCCTGGTTGTCTTCAAGACCCCTGGCTGTCTTCAAGACCCCTGGCTGTCTTCAAGACCCCTGGCTGTCTTTAAGACCCCTGGCTGTCTTCAAGACCCCTGGCTGTCTTCAAGACCCCTGGCTGTCTTAAAGAACCCTGGTTGTCTTCAAGACCCCTGGTTGTCTTCAAGACCCCTGGTTGTCTTCAAGACCTTTGGTTGTCTTCAAGACCCCTGGTTGTCTTCAAGACCCCTGGTTGTCTTCAAGATTCCTGGTTGTCTTCAGGACCCCTGGTTGTCTTCAAGACCTGTTGTCTTCAAGAACCCTGGTTGTTTTCAAGACCCCTGGTTGTCTTCAAGACCCCTGGTTGTCTTCAAGACCCTTGTGTCTTCAAGACCCTGGTTGTCTTCAAGATTCCTGGTTGTCTTCAGGACCCCTGGTTTCTTCAAGACCCTGGTTGTCTTCAAGACCCTGGTTGTCTTCAAGACCCTGGCTGTCTTCAAGACCCTGGCTGTCTTCAAGACTCCCTGGCTGTCTTAAAGAACCCTGGTTGTCTTCAAGACCCTGGTTGTCTTCAAGACCCTGGTTGTCTTCAAGACCCTGGTTGTCTTCAGACCCTTGTTTGTCTTCAAGACCCTGGTTGTCTTCAAGACCCTGGTTGTCTTCAAGACCCTGGTTGTCTTCAAGACCCTGGTTGTCTTCAAGATTCCTGGTTGTCTTCAGGACCCCTGGTTGTCTTCAGGACCCCTGGTTGTCTTCAAGGGGGAACTGGACAGACACACAGTACCTGACCAGCCAGGCTGTGGTTCCTAGTGTGATATACGTGCCAGCAGTACAACCCAGATGATCAGGTCCTGATCCACCACCAGGCCTGGTCATGAACCTCCCGCGGGGACGTTGACCCCGGAACTCCCCTCCAGGTAGACATCACACCATCTCTCGTTAAGAATATTTCCAGGCAATGAGAAATATTCCAGCAGTGACACCCTCGACGATAAAGGTTAGTGTCAGAGGAGACACAAGTCATGTTCATGGTCACCATTTGTGACGAGTACGATGGCAGGAGTGCCAGAGATGGCAGGAGTGCCAGAGATGGCAGGAGGCCAGAGATGGCAGGAGTGCCAGAGATGGCATTAATTATAAACATGGCAGTGAAAGCAGTTTACTGGAAAGAGTTCCGGGGTCAAGCCCCGCTGCACGGTCTTGACCAGGGCTCATGGTGGATCAGGGCCTAATCAACCAGGCTGTTACTGCTGGCAGCACGCAACCCGACGTACGAACCACAGCCTGGCTGGTCAGGTACCGAATTTGGTGCCTGTCCAGTGCCTGCTTGTTCTCTCTAGGCTGGAGTACAGTTGTACACTTGTTCTCTCTAGGCTGGAGTACAGTTGTACACTTGTTCTCTCTAGACTGAAGTACAGTTGTACACTTGTTCTCTATCCTGGAGTACAGTTGTACACTTGTTCTCTCTATCATGGAGTACAGCTGTACACTTGTTCTCTCTAGGCTGGAGTACAGTTGTCACTTGCAGCAACATTCAAGGCAGATGATATTGCAAACCTGGAGAATGTACACAACTTCCACTGCTGGTATAAATACAGTCGAGCACCTAAATTATTGGTAACGTTTGAACTCTTTGACTTGTACTCCTGGAACACAGGCGAGAAAGATACCTCCTACCGGTATACAGGTAGTAATAGTGATGGTAGTAGTAGTAGTAGTTACATATACTTCGCAGTTGTAGAAATATTTTGATAATTATTATTAATATGTAGTAATATTTGTTATAGTAATGCTTACATATTGAATTATTATTAATAGTAATCTGTCCAGTATTAAATCATTATTTTAAATTCTTCATATAATAAAAGTAACAATAGTCTTTATTTTTTCCAGGTAAAATATTTCAGAATCAGTTCAACAAAATCCATGACAACAGCAACACTATAAGTAAGTGTACTGTGTACTTTACTGTCTAGTGTACTGTGTAGTTTACTGTCTAGTGTACCTGTAGTTTACATTAGTGTACTTGTAGTTTACTGTCTAGTGTACTGTGTACTTTACTGTCTAGTGTACTGTGTACTTTACTGTCTAGTGTACTGTGTTTATGTGTAGTGTACTGTCTATGTACTGTGTAGTTTACTTTCTAGTGTACTGTGTAGTTTACTGTCTAGTGTACTGTGTATTTACTGTCTGTGTACTGTGTAGTTTACTGTCCTAGTGTACTGTAGTTTACTGTCTAGTGTACTTGTAGTTTACTGTCTAGTGTACTGTCTAGTTTACTTCTAGTGTCTTTACTTTACTGTCTAGTGTCGTGGTTTACTGTGAGGTACTGTCAGTTTCTTTGTTACTGTCTAGTTTACTGTCTATGTCTGTCGTTTACTGTCAGTGTCTGTCTGGTATGTGTAGTATACTGTAGTTTAATGTGTGTACTGTCTAGTTTTAAAGTGTATGTACTGGTGGGAGTGTATGTGTAGTTTTGTCTAGTGTACTTTCGTTTACTGTGTAGTGTACTGTAGTTTACTGTCTATGTACTGTGTAGTTTTTCTAGTTTTGTCTATGTACTGTGAGTTTACTGTGTATTTAATTTATGCTGTCTGGTTTTCTGTCTAGTTTACTGTCTAGTTTACTGTCAGTTTTCTAGTTTCTTCTAGTTACTGTCTAGTGTACTGTCTAGTGTACTGTCTAGTGTACTGTACTTTACTGTCATTATTTTTTATTTTATATATCATATATATATATATATATATATATATATATATATATATATATATATATATAATTAATAGTTACGGTTTTGAGATGGTTTCTAATGGTCTCTAAGGGAAGGGGTAATATAATTCGTATAATCTAAACATTGAAGATCTTGGCAAAAGAAGGAAAAAAACCCTGCCTGACTCCTGGCTGGCGCCCCTGTGTCGTTGGGGGGTGACAGGGTGTCGGTGTCTTGATTGAAGACTGCCAATGTCTCGGGAATTTTGCATATGTTCGCCACAACGTCGGAATATCGTTGCAATCCCTCTCAGCCACTACGTCTTTTCAGTACCATAATTTTTTCCCTTAGTTTCGAAAAAATTATCCACAGCAGGAGAACAGGGGAGATGCAATAACACTATGTGTTTAAAGACCCTACCGATTTCCTGATCGTAAAAGGGGAAACCCGTCTAACCTGGTTCTGAATTTTAGAATGAAAAGTCAAGAACACTGGTCACCCCTGTCCTAGTCTTTTAATGATAGGGGCACTGATCTCGTGACACTCTCGTTCGTTCCTGAAACAGTCAAGCCTCCGTCCGCCCAGGCCCACCAGTTCATCATCCACACAAGGATAAGATAATTTTCTTGGGTTTTAACGGGAGTTACATCAGGATAACAGAAAGTGCGTCACCGAGGACTGTCTGTCTTATTTCCATTGGCCCCAATCTTGTCCCGGGACCGACCCACACAGTCGACTAACACCAAGTTACCTATTTTGATGCAGGTGAACATGACGGGTGTAGGAAACACGTCAATCTTCCACCCCCCCGGGGGAATCAAGGGGCCTCGTGGAAGCGAGGCTTAACAGGCCACGGGCACGCTGAGTTCAGCTTCACGTTTAAATTTGTTGCTAGTCTTTTGAAACCCCGAAATAACAAAAAGGCTGGGTTTCTTTATTTTGCAGACTAGAAGTTATGTCTCAAAACTTATCTAAGTGGGGCGCAGATTATTTTTCCCGATCTTTGGCTACCCGGGGATGGGTGGGGGCATAATAAAGAATTTAACTAACCTAATCTCACGGCATCTGTTTACCTTTTTGGAGCCCCAGTTCCTGGGCCTTTGTATCCATCTGCTCTTCCGTCCACAGGATCTAAAGGTACACAAACCAAACCTTGGTGGCAAAATCTAAATCTAAAAACTCCCCTGTAGTTGATAAAAAAATTAGCAAGGAGGAAAAATCATGGAGATGCCGGTACACATTTCCAAAGATCCGGAAGGGTTCACTAACCTTTGTGAGAGGGCTAGTCCTCAGAGGTTGAGGGATACCACCCTTACTGGGTTTTCTTTCAAGCGTGTCGGAACCCATTATTAAGAGTTTATAATTGAAAATTTACAAAAACGCTGTAAGTCTATTTTTCAGTCTTTGTTCTATATATGAATGAAAAGCAAGGGTGCCACTAACTTGGGGACAAACAGAGTTTCAGGGGCTGGGGGTTTTACTGCCTCAGCATTCGATTTCAAAAGCCCCATTCAACAATTTCAGTGTTTCAAAACCCGAGCTGTGGTTCATTTTGGTTGTTTTTGGCCAACAAACAGCCTGGCTGATCAGGCCTGGGCAACATGAGGCTGGTCAGGCTGGGCGTGGGGTGGCCCCTGGAACCCCTCAGGTTTAAAACCCGGTAATATATATATATATATATATATATATATATATATATATATATATATATATATATATATATATATATATATATTATATATATATATATAATACTATGTGATTTTGTAGCTGTATTATGTGTACCTGTCAGAATAAACTCCCATCTCTCTCCGTATACTCTAGCTGATAGTCCCGCCCCGATTCTTGTCGTGTTCCCCGGGAACCCGTCGTCACCACCCTTCGTTGCCAGAGTCCAATCCCTAACGAGGAGAAACGATGAATAAGAATGGATGCGGGCCCCCCCCAGCCTCTCCTCGAGAACACAAAAAACACAACAACGGTGAACGTGACAGATGAACGGGGATGTTGCCAAACCCAGTTTTTCCTGGTCTGTAGAGAACGGCAGATGGGAACGTGGCCATCAAGACGACTGCCAGTAAAGGTTCTTCATTATGAGTGATAATGTCAACGACAGTGCAGGGGGAAACATCATGCATCGACTTTTGGGGTAAACGAATCAAAAGCTAGAAAATCTTCTTATCAACACCTTTTTCCTTGGTTAACAATATAATAATAATAATAATATAAATAATAATAATAAAAAATATTTATTACGGTACATGATGCAACTTATAAATAGCTCCACCTATAAAACAAATATTATAGAAGCCACTTTTATGCTGAGCATTTCCCACAAATTAAGTCTATTTTGTCCCCAGGTTTCCACCACGGCCCTTTTCCCAGGTCCCCTCCCCACTGCGGTGAAAGGAAAACAGGTGTCTAAGGAAACACGTCAAATGTTCCCCCCGTACCGGGTTCGGACAGAACCTTACTTTTTTTGGGATTCCTTCTTGCAGCAGGGGACACCGCGTTAGTAAAAATAATTAATAACATATTTTCGGGACTTATATGATATTTAAATATGAAAATATTAACAAAAATATTAAAAAATGTGTTAAAACATTTTAATGGAGTTGACATATGGAGAGGTAAGCCGGGGAAAGGTCGTCAGATGACCAGCTCCAGCTGTGGGTCACCCAATCGACAAAGACCCGCCAGGAAACATTTGTCTGTTTCCTGACACAGAACCTACCCAACCTAACCTGCCCCTAACCTAACCAAACCCCTGCCCCCAAACCCCCTAACCTAACCTAACTACCAACCTAACCTAACCTAACCTGACCTAACCAACCTAACGGGCTGACTGACCTGACCTAACCTACTTCTTAACCAACCTAACCTACTTCTTCTTCTTGACTAACTATTATTTGACCTGACTGACTGTTATGACCTAACCTAACCTTACCTTACTACACAAACCCTTTACCTGACCTGACCTAACCTGACCTAACCAAACCCCTTTGTTGACCTGACCTGACCTACAACCTTACCTGACGGGCCCTAACCTAACCTAACCTGACCTGACCTGACCTGCCCCCAACCTGACCTACTAACTTTTTTTTTTTTTTTATTACAATGACAACGCCTAACTAACCTTACTGACTGACTGACTAACTAACCCTTACTTTTTTTTATTTTTTTTGACCCTAACCTAACCTGACCTGACCCACCCATGACCTGACCTTTACCCTGACCTGACCTAACTTATTTAATGACCTAACCTGACCACAGGACAAGTATATGAGTTTTGAATGAGAAAATATATGACCAATTTTAAATGTTGCTGAGACATTTTTAAAAAGATCATAGTTCACTCAATAATAATAATAATAATAATAATAATAATAATAATAATAATAATATTAAAAAATAGAACTATAAATTAATAATAATAATAATAATAGACTAGCATTACGGTCTTCTAGCTTTGGAAGATAAACAAATAAAACAAAAATTCCAAACTAAAACTTATTTAAAAAACCTGAAATACTAGAAAATTTTCCCTGCTGGAATTTATTATAATTTTATTATAATAATAATAATAATAATATTATTAATATTTTTATTAACTATAAAATTATTATTTGGAGCGCTAAACCTTTAGGGATTATGGGGCCTGTGGGGGGGGGAGGCTCTTGCTTCTTAGGGAATGGAGCACAGATCCAGTTCCTGGATAAACTCGCCATCATCAGGAACTGGGGAGTCGAATAGGTTATGTGAATTGAGAATATCTCTCCTGGCGTCCCGTGGCTGGGTTGGGGCACTCGCCTCACACTGGGGTCCATGGTTCGATCCCGGTACGGTGGTAACATTGGACGTGTTTCCTTAAGATACCCCGGGTTTCCCTGTTACTGGTAAGTAGGTACCTGGGTTAGTCACTACCCTTTTGTACTGTTCATCTAGCGGGAGTAGGTACCTGGGTTCGTGGACTGTGTGGGCATCTGGGACAAAATTGACCTAAATTGAAATGTTCAGCATAACAAGGGTCTTTCATTGGTAGAAAAGTCATAGGTGTCAAACTATGGTCTGTATAAGTTGTATCATGCTGCTAGAAATAAAATTATTATTATTATTATTATTTTTTGTTATTAATGACCTCAGGACCTTTCAAAAATAAATACGGTTATGAACAGAAAAAACCCCAGTTTAACGGATAGAACAAGAAGCAACGGGCAATGCAGCAGGAGGGCTGCCTGAGCTCCCCAGCGGTGCAACCAAAACTGGGTGTGGCTCAAAGGGAATCCTGCAGTTTGCTGCCTTTTTCAACTCCTGACATCGTCCCTTCATAGCTGCCACTCTTGAGCCCCGTGGGGGGGGTGGCGGTCAAAACCTGGCTTTTCCCTACGAGCTTTTGGGGTTAAATGGCAGTCTGCTGCCCTCTCCCGAGCCCCGTGGGGTGGGATGGGGCAGACGACCGCTTCTCTGCCCCGTGGGGGATGGGCTAGGTTTGGGGGGAGTGGACCCAGACGAAGAAGGGGATCCACCCCCATGGGTAGACATTCTGGTTCAATGGCCCTCCCCAATGGGAGCCAAGGCCGGTCGGGGGGAGGGCCAGGCTGGGTCCCAGGGGGGCGGGGCCGGTCACCAGTGGGAGCAAAAGGGTGTTTACCAGTAGGGGGCCAAGGCTGGGTCATCAATGGGGGCCAAAACCGGGTCCCCATTTAAGATCTTTCCGCCTTGACTGGGTCATGGAGGCAGTTTTGGGGGTTTTCAATGTGGAACGGGCGGGGCCATCAATGTGGAGCCAAGGCTGGGTCATCAATGTGGAGCCAAGGCCGTTTATCAATGTGGAACCACGGCTTATCAATGGAGCCACGGCTGGCATCAATGGGGAGTTAAGGCTGGGCATAATGAAGCAAAGGCTGGGGTTATTTTGGAGCGAAGGCTGGGTCAATTTGGGAAGAAAACTGGGTCATCAATGTGGAACCAAAAGGGTTGGTCATCAATGTGGAACCAAGGCTGTCCCAAAGTGAACCCAAAAGGTTGGAATAAAAATGAAAACAAGGCTGGGGCATCAATGTGGAGGGAGCTGGGTAAAAAAGTGGAGCCAAGGGGTGGTCTTTAATGAAGCCAAGGCTGGGTCATCAATGTGGAGCAGGCTGGTCATCAATATGGAGCCAAGGCTGGGTCATCAATGTGGAGCAAGGCTGGGTCATCAATGTGAGGGGCTGTGTCATCAATGTGAAGCCAAGGCTGGGTCTCATATGGGGGCCAACTTCATCAATGTAAAAAGAAGCTGAGTCTCAATGTGGAACCAAGGCTGGGTCATCAATAGGGAACCAAGGCTGATCATCAATGTGGAGCCAAGGCTGGGTCATCAATATGGGCCAAGGTTTTAGTCATCAATGTGGAGCCAAGGCTGGGTCATCAATGGGAAAAAGGCTGGGTCATAAATGTGGACCCAAAGGGGGGGTTCATCTGTGGACCCAAGGCTGGGTCATAAATGGGGAGCCAAGGCTGGGTCATCAATGTGGAGCCAAGGCTGGGTCATCAATGTGGAGCCAAGGTTGGGTCATCAATTGGAAGAGATCCGACTTGGCCATACCCAAGAATCTCAATTAAATTAACAGAAAAAAGGTCCCAATTTTCCACTGAAATGATAAAAAAAATGGAAAAATTCAGAGGCCTTCAACTTCCTTCACTCTATGTTGATGATAATTCAGAGGCTCCTTCAACTTCCTTCACTCTATGTTGATGATAATTCAGAGGCTCCTTCAACTTCCTTCACTCTATGTTGTTGATAATTCAGAGGCTCCTTCAACTTCCTTCTCTCTATGTTGATGATAATTTTGATAATACAAGGTGGGAGGGCTTCAAACTTTAAAGTTGGTATATATCAGGATATTGACCTCTCTGATATAACAAGATAAGGCCTATTTAGCTTTGCTTCAAAGCTGGTGTTTTTTAGTGCCTTTATTGTAATTTTTTTTGGGCAGAATTTGACCTAATTTACCCATTTTCATTGAAGAAGTTGAGTATTAGTGTCTGTGTGATAACTTCGAATAAACCTTCTCACTCACCGCATATCTTTAGCGTTAATAATTAAATGCATCAGAAATTTATACCGCACTATGCACTATTCCTTTCGCTTGGTTGTTGCACAGGAGGCAAAAGGTTTATGCAATTTGAGACCCTTTCTGGGATCATTTAGTGACCAATATACATCTAGTTTTCCAATAATATTCAATAGACACCACCACTACTGTGTATCATCCATTCACAGTTCATTGTATATCTGTATTCATTTTTTTCCCACAAGAATAATACCAACTAAGATGTAAACCCGTCTACAATGTAACAATGTTCTCTAGGGGGGTACTGTAGGGTACAATGTAACAATGTTCTCTAGGGAGGTACTGTAGGGTACAATGTAACAATGTTCTCTAAGGAATTCTGAAGGGGCAAGAAAAATGACAGGCACATCTCTGGAAGACAGACTGGCAGGTACACTCCTGGAAGACAGACTGGCAGATACACATCTCTGGAAGACAGACTGGCAGATACACATCTTGGAAGACAGACTGACAGATACACATCACTGGAAGACAGACTGACAGATACACATCTATGGAAGACAGACTGACAGATACACATCTCTGGAAGACAGACTGGCAGATACACATCTCCCGGAAGACAGACTGACAGATCACATCCTGGAAGACAGACTGGCAGATACACATCACTGGAAGACAGACTTGCAGATACACATCTCTGGAAGACAGACTGACAGATACACATCTCTGGAAGACAGACTGCAGATACACATCCTGGAAGACAGACTGACAGATACACATTCTGGAAGACAGACTGACAGATACACATCCTGGAAGACAGACTGACAGATACACATCTCTGGAAGACAGCCCGACAGATACACATCACTGGAAGACAGACTGACAGATACACATCTTGAAGACAGACTGACAGGTACACATCTCTGGAAGACAGCTGCAGATACACATCTCTGGAAACAGACTGACAGATACACATCCCGGAAAACAGACTGGGGAGGTACACATCCCTGGAAGACAGACTGACAGAACACATCTCTGGAAGACAGATTGCAGATCACATCCTGGAAGACAGACTGGCAGATAAAATCCTGGAAGACAGACTGACAGGTACACTCCGGGGCAGACTGGCAGTACCATCCTGGAAGACAGACTGACAGATACACTCTCTGGGAAGCAGCAAGACACATCACTGGAAGACGCTGGCAGATAAAATCTCTGGAAGACAGACTGACAGGTACACATCTCTGGAAGACAGACTCGGCAGATACACATCTCTGGAAGACAGACGACAGGTACACATCTCTGGAAGACAGACTGGCAGATACTCATCTCTGGAAGACAGACTGACAGATACACATCTCTGGTAAAGACAGACTGGACAGATACACATCACTGGAAGACAGACTGGCAGATACACATCTCTGGAAGACAGACTGACAGGTACACATCTCTGGAAGACAGACTGGGCAGATACTCATCTCTGGAAGACAGACTGACAGATACACATCTCTGGGAAGACAGACTGGCAGATACACATCTCTGGAAGACAGACTGGCAGATACACACCCTGGAAGACAGACTGACAGGTACACATCTCCTGGAAGACAGACTGGCAGATACACATCTCTGGAAGACAGACTGACAGATACACATCTC
>WNWK01009527.1:0-76056 GCA_009830355.1 Cherax destructor
TTGTGGTAGGGGACCTAAATGTTAAGTGGGAGAAACATGCAGAGAGGGTAGTAGGTAAGTTTGGGGTGCCAGGTGTAAATGATAATGGGAGCCCTTTGATTGAACTTTGTATAGAAAGGGGTTTAGTTATAGGTAATACATATTTTAAGAAAAAGAGGATAAATAAGTATACAAGATATGATGTAGGGCGTAATGACAGTAGTTTGTTGGATCATGATTGATAGATAAAAGACTGTTGAGAGACTTCAGGATGTACATGTTTATAGAGGGGCTACAGATATATCAGATCACTTTTTAGTTATAGCTACAGTGGGAGTAAAAGGTAGATGGGATACAAGGAAAATAGAATCCAGTAAGTAAAAGAGAGGTGAAGGTTTATAAACTAAAAGAGGAGGCAGTTAGGGTAAGATATAAACAACTATTGGAGGATAGATGGGCTAGTGAGAGTGTAGGCAATGGGGCCGAAAATGTATGGGGTAGATTTAAAATGTAGTGTTAGGAGTGTTCAGCAGAAGTTTGTGGTTACAGGCGAGTGGGTGCGGGAGGGAAGAGGAGCGATGGTGGAATGATGATGTAAAGAGAGTAGTAAGGGAGAAAAAGTTAGCATATGAGAGGTTTTTACAAAGTAGAAGTGATGCAAGGAGGGAAGAGTATATGGAGAGAAAAAGAGAGGTTAAAAGAGGGTGAAGCAATGTAAAAGAGAGCAGATGAGAGAGTGGGTGAGATGTTATCAGCAAATTTTGTTGAAAATAAGAAAAAGTTTTGGAATGAGATTAATAAGTTGAGGAAGCCTAGAGAACAAAATGGATTTGACAGTTAAAAATAGGAGAGGAGAGTTATTAAATGGAGAGTTAGAGGTATCGGGAAGATGGAGAGAATATTTGAGGATTTGTTAAATGTTGATGAAGACAGGGAAGCTGTGATTTCGTGTGTAGGGCAAGGAGGAATAACATCTTGTAGGAGTGTGGAAGAGCCAGTTGTGGGGTGTAGGGGAAGTTCGTGAGGCAGTGGGTAGAATGAAAGGGGGTAAGGCAGCTGGGATTGATGGGATAAAGATAGAAAATGTTAAAAGCAGGTGGGGATATAATTTTGGAGTGGTTGGTGCTATTATTTAATAAATGTATGGAAGAGGGTAAGGTACCTAGGGATTGGCAGAGAGCGGGTATTGTTCCTTTGTATAAAGGCAAAGGGGACAAAAGAGAGTGCAAAAATTATAGGGGAAATAAGTCTGTTGAGTGTACCTGGTAAAGTGTATGGTAGAGTTATTATTGAAAGAATTAAAATAAAACAGAAAGCAGGATAGCAGATGAACAAGGGGCTTTAGGAAGGGTAGGGGGTGTGTAGACCAAGTGTTTACAGTGAAACATATAGGTGAACAGTATTTGGATAGGGTAAAGATGTTTTTGTGGCATTTATGGATTTGGAAAAAGGCGTAGATAGGGTAGATAGGGGGCAATGTGGCAGATGTTGCAGGTGTATGGAATAGGAGGAAGGTTACTGAAAGCAGTGAAGAGTTTTTATGAGGATAGTGAGGCTCAGGTTAGAGTGTGTAGGAGGGAAGGGACTATTTCCAGTAAAAGTGGGCCTTAGACAAGGATGTGTGATGTCACCGTGGTTGTTCAATATATTTATAGATGGGGTTGTAAGAGAAGTGAATGCGAGGTCTTGGCAAGAGGTGTTGGGCTAAAAGATAAAGAAGCAAATACAAAGTGGGAGTTGTCACAGTTGCTTTTTGCTGATGACACTGTGTTTTTGGGAGATTCTGAAGAGAAGCTGCAGAGGTTGGTGGATGAATTTGGTAGGGTGTGTAAAAAAGAAAATTGAAAGTGAATATAGGAAAGAGTAAGGTGATGAGGATAACAAAAAGAATAGGTGACGAAAGATTGGATATCAGATTGGAGGAGAGAGTATGGAGGAAGGTGAATGTATTTCAGATATTTGGGAGTGGACATGTCGCGGATGGGTCTATGAAGGATGAGGTGAATCATAGAATTGATGAGGGAAAAGGGTGAGTGGAGCACTTCGGAGTCTGTGGAGACAAAGAACCTTGTCCATGGAAGAAAGAGGGAATGATGAGAGTATAGTTATACCAACGCCTTATATGGGTGTGAAGCATGGGTGATGAATGTTGCAACGAGGAGAAGGCTGAGGCAGTGGAGATGTCATGTCTGAGGTCAATGTGTGGTGTGAATATAATGCAGAACGGAGTTTGGAAATTAGGAGGAGGTGCGGATTACCAAAACGATTGTCCAGAGAGCTGAGGAGGGGTTGTTGAGGTGGTTTGGACATGTAGAGAGAATGGAACGAGACAGAGTGACTTAGAGGTATAAATCTGTAGTGGAGGGAAGGCGGGGTAGGGTCGGCCTAGGAAAGGTTGGAGGGAAGGGAAAGGAAGTTTTGTGTGCGAGGGCTTGGATTTCCAGCAAGCATGTGTGAGCGTGTTTGATAGGAGTGAATGGAGGCATATGGTTTTTAATACTTGACGTGCTGTTGGAGTGTGAGCAAAGTAACATTTATGAAGGATTCAGGGAAACTGGCAGGCCGGACTTGAGTTCTGGAGATGGGAAGTACAGTGCCGGCACTCTGAAGGAGGGTGTAAATGTTGCAGTTTTATAACTGTAGTGTAAAGCACCCTTCTGGCAAGACAGTGATGGAGTGAATGATGATGAAAGTTTTTCTTTTCGGGCCACCCTGCCTTGGTGGGAATCGGCGATGTGTTAATAAAAAAAAAAAAAAAATAATCATTCTTTTCTGTGTCATTTAATATATATTTAATGTACAAATATATTTTATTTTAATACTTTTGGGTGTGTGGAACGGATTAATTTTATTTCCATTATTTCTTATGGGGAAAATAGATTTGGATTACGTATTTTCGATTTACGCTAAGCCTTCTGGAACGGATTAATATCATAATCCAGGGCTCACTGTATGTTTTGTAAACAAAATAATGAGAACAAACTTTATCGGTTATTGTGTAATATTCAACAAGTGAATATATTTGAAAAACAGCACTTATATTGGTCTCACAGGCCATAAAAGTTATTTGAAAAAAAAAAATTAAAACGATAAGAAAACAACTCGAAAAAAATAAACAGTTTACCGGCAGACCGGCAGTCAGCGCGTTGCCATAAGCGGTTCAATTTCTGTCAACTTGAAGCCTCCATATCTCCGTAATATTGATGCCAAAATTTTTGTTTACCTATTAGATTTAGAAAAAAAAACTATCATTTTATAAAATTTTTTTTTCCGAATATTTTTCGACCCTGAGAACAGGTTTCCGAGAAGGCCTGTCAACCCCCAAAGGGTTAACCTCATCCTTCATAAACCATCCGCTGACAAGTCAACTTTCAAATATCTGAAAACATTCACTTCTGAACGAAACAGAATGACCTCGAATGTATAAATCTGTAGTGGAGGGAAGGAGGGTAGGTTGGGGGGAGGGGATAAAGGAGGTTTGTGTGTAGGGGCTTGACTTCCAGCAATCATGCATTGGCGTGTTAGGAGCGAATGGAGACAAATGGTTTTAGGACTTGATGTGTTGTTGGAGTATGAGCAAGGTAACATTTATGAAGGGATTCAGGGTAACCAGCAGGTCGAACTTGAGCCCTGTAGTGTAGGCATGACTTTTGGAAAAAAGTGATGGAGTGAATGATGAAAGTTTTTCTTTTTCGGCCACCCTGCCTTGGTGGAAACGCGTGTTTAATAAAAAGAAAAAATAACTTCTTCCTACTCCCCACTGCAATATGATATCCAATTATTCTTTATTTAAATCGTTTGAACCCTCATCACCTTACTCTTATCTATGTTCACTTTCAACTTTCTACCTTTACACACTCCCCCAAACTCGTCCACTAACCTTTGTAACTTTTTTTTAGAATCTCCCAAAAGCACAGTATAATCAGCAAAAATAACTGTGTCAACTCCCATTTTGTATTTGATTCCCCATAATTTAATCCCACAACTCTCCCCAACACCCTAGCATTTACTTCTTTTACAACCCCATCTATAAGTATGTTAACCTAGGTAGTAGGTTGGTAGACACTACTGCCCAGGGATGTACCATCGTCCTGCCAAGTGAGTGTAAAACAAAAGTCTGTAATTGTTTTACACGATGGCAGGATTGCTGGTGTCTTTTTTCTGTCTCATATACATGCAAGATTTCAGGTACATCTTGCTACTTCTACTACACTTAGGTCACACTACACACATGTACAAGCATACCTATATCCCCTCCTCTGGTTTTCTTCTATTTTCTTACTAGTTCTTGTTCTTGTTTATTTCCTCTTATCTCCATGGGGAAGTGGAACAGAATTCTTTCTCCATAAGCCATGCGTGTAGTGAAAGCGACTAAAATGCCGGGAGCAAGGGGCTAGTAACTCCTTCTCCTGTATACATTACTAAATTTAAAAGAAAAAGCTTTCGTTTTCTTTTGGGCCACCCTGCCTTAGTGGGATAGGGCCCGGTTTGTTGAAAGAAGAAGAACGATGGTGACATTAACATCCCTGTCTAAGACCTACTTTTACTGTAAAGTAATCTCCTCTCCTACACACTAACCTGAGCTCACTATCCTCAAAACTCTTTACAGCATTTAGTAACTTACTACCTATTCCATACACTTGCAACATCTGCCACATTGCTCCCCTATTCACCCTATCACATGCCTTTTATGTAATCCATAAATAATCCATAAATCAATAATGCCATGGCATGCCAGTGGCTCTCCTTGCATTACAGTTTTATAATTATTTTTTATTAACACGGCCGATTCCCACCAAGGCAGGGTGGCCCGAAAAGAAAACTTTCATCATCATTCACTCCATCACTGTCTTGCCAGAGGGTGCTTTACACTACATTTATAAAACTGCAACATTAACACCCCTCCTTCAGAGTGCAGACACTGTACTTCCCATCTCCAGGACTCAAGTCCGGCCTGCCAGTTTCCCTGAATCCCTTCATAAATGTTACTTTGCTCACACTCCAACAGCCGTCAAGTATTAAAAACCATTTGTCTCCATTCACTCCTATCAAATACGCTCACACATGCTTGCTGGAAGTCCAAGCCCCTCGCACACAAAACCTCCTTTACCCCCTCCCTCCAACCTTTCCTAGGCCGACCCCTACCCCTGTCGTGTGGGTCTTGAGAGAGATATATAGGAGGTCAAAGATACTCCTTGTTGGATGGTTACGGTATATTTACAGTAAGTGAAGGAGAGTCCAGCCACACCGTCTGTCTCGCTCTTAGGTCTAACACCAGTGAGGCAGTCCGCCTATGTGAGGCTGTGCACATGCGCTGAGCCTCTGACGTCAGCGGGTACCGTGACGTCACACGCAAAGGGACCAGCTGTATAAGTGGGAACAGTGTACATATGATACTGATACGACACCCGCTTCCCTCCACTACAGATTTATACACTCTGAAGTCATTCTGTCTCGTTCCATTCTCTCTACATGTCGAACCACCTCAACAACCTCCTCAGCTCTCTGGATAATAGTTTTGGTAATCCCACCTCCTCCTAATTTCCAAACTCCGAATTCTCTGCATTATATTCCACACACACATTGACCCAGACATGACATCTCCACTGCTCCAGCCTTCTCCTCATTGCAACATTCATCACCCATGCTTCACACCCATATAAGAGTGTTGGTATAACTTACTCCATACTTTCCCTCTTTACTTCCATGGACAAGGTTCTTTGTCTCCACAGACTCAGTGCTCCACTCACCCTTTCCCTCATCAATTCTATGATTCACCTCATCCTTCATAGACCCATCTGCTGACATGTCCACTCCCAAATATCTGATACATACACCTCCTCCATACTCTCTCCCTCCAATCTGATATCCAATCTTTCGTCACCTAATCTTTTTGTTATCCTCATCACCTTACTCTTTCCAATATTCACTTTCAATTTTCTTCTTTTACACCCTACCAAATTCATCCACCAACCTCTGCAACTTCTCTTCAGAATCTCCCAAAGCACAGTGTCATCAGCAAAAAGCAACTGTGAAACTCCCACTTTGTATTTGATTCTTTATCTTTAACCCACACCTCTTGCCAAAGACCCTTGCATTCACTTCTCTTACAACCCCATCTATAAATATATTGAACAACCACGGTGACATACACATCCTTGTCTAAGGCCCACTTTTACTGGGAAATAGTCCCCTCCCTCCTACACTCTAACCTGAGCCTCACTATCCTCATAAAAACTCTTCACTGCTTTCATTAACCTACCTCCTATTCCAACACCTGCAACATCTGCCACATTGCCCCCTATCCACCCTATCATACGCCTTTTCCAAATCCATAAAGGCCACAAAACCTCTTTACCCTTATCCAAATACTGTTCACCTATATGTTTCACTGTAAACACTTGGTCTACACACCCCTACCTTCCTAAAGCCCCCTTGTTCATCTGCTATCCTGCTTTCTGTCTTACTCTTAATTCTTTCAATAATAACTCTACCATACACTTTACCAGGTACAATCAACAGACTTATTCCCCTATAATTTTTGCACTCTCTTTGTCCCCTTTGCCTTTATACAAAGGAACAATACATGCTCTCTGCCAATCCCTAGGTACCTTATCCTCTTCCATACATTTATTAAATAATAGCACTAACCACTCCAAAACTATATCCCTACCTGCTTTTAACATTTCTATCTTTATCCCATCAATCCCAGCTGCCTTACCCCTTTCATTCTACCCACTGCCTCACGAACTTTCCCCACACTCACAACTGGCTCTTCCACTCTCCTACAAGATGTTATTCCTCCTTGCCCTATACACGAAATCACAGCTTCCTGTCTTCATCAGCATTTAACAACTCCTCAAAATATTCCCTCCATCTTCCCGATACCTCTAACTCTCCATTTAATAACTCTCCTCTCCTATTTTTAACTGTCAAATCCATTTGTTCCTAGGCTTCCTCAACTTATAATCTCACTCCAAAACTTTTCTTATTTTCAACAAAATTTGTTGATAACATCTCACCACTCTCTCATTTGCTCTCTTTTACATTGCTTCACCACTCTCTTAACCTCTCTTTTTCTCTCCATATACTCTTCCCTCCTTGCATCACTTCTACTTTGTAAAAACCTCTCATATGCTAACTTTTTCTCCCTTACTATTCTCTTTACATCATCATTCCACCAATCGCTCTTCTTCCCTCCCGCACCCACTTTTATAATTGTAACTACCAATACCTATGTATACTTGTAACTTGCAACAAAATAAAAATATTATTATATTATTATTATTATAAATGGGCTAATAATCCATAAATGAAATACAGCCTCTCCTCACTTAACCCTTTAACTGATTCTGTCATAATATATATATATATATATATATATATATATATATATATATATATATATATATATATATATGTGCAAGGTAGTAGGTTGGTAGACAGCAACCGCCCAGGAGGTACTACCGTCCTGCCAAGTGAGTGTAAACAGAAAGCCTGTATTTGTTTTACATGATGGTAGGATTGCTGGTGTCTTTTTCTGTCTCATAAACATGCAAGATTTCAGGTATGTCTTGTTTACTTCTACTTACACTTAGGTCACACTACACATTCATGTACAAGCATATGTATATACGTACACACACCCTCTGGGTTTTCTTCTATTTTCTTACTAGTTCTTGTTCTTATTTCCTCTTATCTCCATGGGAAGTGGAACAGAATTCTTCCTCCGTAAGCCATGCGTGTCGTAAGAGGCGACTAAAATGCCGGGTGCAAGGGCTGTAACTCCTTCTCCTGTATATATTACTAAATGTAAAAGGAGAAACTTTCGTTTTTCTTTTGGGCCACCCTGCTTCGGTGGGAAACGGCCGACGTGTTGAAAGAAAGAATATATATATATATATATATATATATATATATATATATATATATATATATATATATATATATAATATATATTATAGGTAGTAGGTTGGTAGACAGCAACCACCCAGGGAGGTACTACCGTCCTGCCAGGTGACTGTGAAACAGAAACCTTAAACTGTTTTACATGATGGTAGGATTGCTGGTGTCTTTTTTCTGTCTCATAAACACGCTGGATAACAGGTATATCTAGCTACTTCTACTTACACTTTAGGTCACACTACACTGGCATACACATGCATATATATACATACACACATCTAGGTTTTTATTCTTTTTCTTAATAGCTCTTGTTCCTTTTATTTTCTCTATTGTCCATGGGGAAGTGGAAAAGAATCTTTCCTCCGTAAGCCATGCGTGTCGTATGAGGCGACTAAGATGCCGGGAGCAATGGGCTAGTAACCCCTTCTCCTGTACAAATCTACTAAAAACGGAAGAAG
The DNA here is from genome assembly GCA_009830355.1 of Cherax destructor. Lineage (NCBI taxonomy): Eukaryota > Metazoa > Arthropoda > Malacostraca > Decapoda > Parastacidae > Cherax > Cherax destructor. The sequence continues at coordinate 8,343 of WNWK01009527.1, forward strand.
AAAAACTTTATAAAATTGGGTTGTCTGAATGTGCGTGGATGTAGTGCGGATGATAAGAAAGAGATGATTGCCGATGTTATGAATGAAAAGAAGTTGGATGTCCTGGCCCTAAGCGAAAACAAAGCTGAAGGGGGTAGGCGAGTTTCAGTGGGGAGAAATAAATGGGATTAAGTCAGGAGTATCTGAGAGAGTTAGAGCTAAGGAAGGTAGCAATAATGTTGAAGGATCAGTTATGGAAGGAAAAGAGGGAATATAAATGTGTAAATTCAAGGATTATGTGGATTAAAATAAGGGTCGGATGCGAAAAGTGGGTCATAACAAGCGTGTATGCACCTGGAGAAGAGAGGAGTGTAGAGGAGAGAGAGAGATTTTGGGAGATGTTAAGCGAATGTATAGGAACTTTTGAACCAAATGAGAGAGTAATTGTGGTAGGGGACCTAAATGCTAAAGTGGGAGAAACATGCAGAGAGGGTGTAGTAGGTAAGTTTGGGGTGCCAGGTGTAAATGATAATGGAGCCCTTTGATTGAACTTTGTATAGAAAGGGGTTTAGTTATAGGTAATACATATTTTAAGAAAAAGAGGATAAATAAGTATACAAGATATGATGTAGGCGTAATGACAGTAGTTTGTTGGACTATGTATTGATAGATAAAAGACTGTTGAGTAGACTTCAGGATGTACATGTTTATAGAGGGGCTACAGATATATCAGATCACTTTTTAGTTATAGCTACAGTGGGAGTAAAAGGTAGATGGGATACAAGGAAAATAGAATCAGTAAGTAAAAGAGAGGTGAAGGTTTATAAACTAAAAGAGGAGGCAGTTAGGGTAAGATATAAACAACTATTGGAGGATAGATGGGCTAGTGAGAGTGTAGGCAATGGGGTCGAAAATGTATGGGGTAGATTTAAAAATGTAGTGTTAGAGTGTTCAGCAGAAGTTTGTGGTTACAGGCGAGTGGGTGCGGGAGGGAAGAGGAGCGTGGTGGAATGATGATGTAAAGAGAGTAGTAAGGGAGAAAAATTTAGGCATATGAGAGGTTTTACAAAGTAGAAGTGATGCAAGGAGGGAAGAGTATATGGAGAGAAAAAGAGAGGTTAAAGAGTGGTGAAGCAATGTAAAAGAGAGCAGATGAGAGAGTGGGTGAGATGTTATCAGCAAATTTTGTTGAAAATAAGAAAAGTTTTGGAATGAGATTAATAAGTTGAGGAAGCCTAGAGAACAAATGGATTTGACAGTTAAAAATAGGAGAGGAGAGTTATTAAATGGAGAGTTAGAGGTATCGGGAAGATGGAGAGAATATTTTGAGGATTTGTTAAATGTTGATGAAGACAGGAAGCTGTGATTTCGTGTGTAGGGCAAGGAGGAATAACATCTTGTAGGAGTGTGGAAGAGCCAGTTGTGGGTGTAGGGAAGTTCGTGAGGCAGTGGGTAGAATGAAAGGGGTAAGGCAGCTGGGATTGATGGGATAAAGATAGAAATGTTAAAAGCAGGTGGGGATATAATTTTGGAGTGGTTGGTGCTATTATTTAATAAATGTATGGAAGAGGGTAAGGTACCTAGGGATTGGCAGGAGCGTGTATTGTTCCTTTGTATAAAGGCAAAGGGGACAAAAGAGAGTGCAAAAATTATAGGGGAATAAGTCTGTTGAGTGTACCTGGTAAAGTGTATGGTAGAGTTATTATTGAAAGAATTAAGAGTAAAACAGAAAGCAGGATAGCAGATGAACAAGGGGCTTTAGGAAAGGTAGGGGTGTGTAGACCAAGTGTTTACAGTGAAACATATAGGTGAACAGTATTTGGATAAGGGTAAAGATGTTTTGTGGCATTTATGGATTTGGAAAAGGCGTATGATAGGGTAGATAGGGGGCAATGTGGCAGATGTTGCAGGTGTATGGAATAGGAGGAAGGTTACTGAAAGCAGTGAAGAGTTTTTATGAGGATAGTGAGGCTCAGGTTAGAGTGTGTAGGAGGAAGGGGACTATTTCCCAGTAAAAGTGGGCCTTAGACAAGGATGTGTGATGTCACCGTGGTTGTTCAATATATTTATAGATGGGGTTGTAAGAGAAGTGAATGCGAGGGTCTTGGCAAGAGGTGTTGGGCTAAAAGATAAAGAAGCAAATACAAAGTGGGAGTTGTCACAGTTGCTTTTTGCTGATGACACTGTGCTTTGGGAGATTCTGAAGAGAAGCTGCAGAGGTTGGTGGATGAATTTGGTAGGGTGTGTAAAAGAAGAAAATTGAAAGTGAATATAGGAAAGAGTAAGGTGATGAGGATAACAAAAAGAATAGGTGACGAAAGATTGGATATCAGATTGGAGGGAGAGAGTATGGAGGAGGTGAATGTATTCAGATATTTGGGAGTGGACATGTCGGCGGATGGGTCTATGAAGGATGAGGTGAATCATAGAATTGATGAGGGAAAAGGGTGAGTGGAGCACTTCGGAGTCTGTGGAGACAAAGAACCTTGTCCATGGAAGTAAAGAGGGAATGTATGAGAGTATAGTTATACCAACGCTCTTATATGGGTGTGAAGCATGGGTGATGAATGTTGCAACGAGGAGAAGGCTGGAGGCAGTGGAGATGTCATGTCTGAGGTCAATGTGTGGTGTGAATATAATGCAGAGAATTCGGAGTTTGGAAATTAGGAGGAGGTGCGGGATTACCAAAACGATTGTCCAGAGAGCTGAGGAGGGGTTGTTGAGGTGGTTTGGACATGTAGAGAGAATGGAACGAGACAGAGTGACTTCGAGTGTATAAATCTGTAGTGGAGGAAGGCGGGGTAGGGGTCGGCCTAGGAAGGTTGGAGGGAGGGGTAAAGGAAGTTTTGTGTGCGAGGGCTTGGATTTCCAGCAAGCATGTGTGAGCGTATTTGATAGGAGTGAATGGAGGCATATGGTTTTAATACTTGACGTGCTGTTGGAGTGTGAGCAAAGTAACATTTATGAAGGGATTCAGGGAAACCGGCAGGCCGGACTTGAGTTCTGGAGATGGGAAGTACAGTGCCGGCACTCTGAAGGAGGGGTGTAAATGTTGCAGTTTTATAACTGTAGTGTAAAGCACCCTTCTGGCAAGACAGTGATGAAGTGAATGATGATGAAAGTTTTTCTTTTTCGGGCACCCTGCCTTGGTGGGAATCGGCCGATGTGTTAATAAAAAAAAAAATATATATATATATATGGGAAGAGTTTCAGGTCCTTTCTTATTTTCCTCTTCACAGAGTCGTGCGATGTTACGCTACTGTGAGGTGTTGTCTTTGTTAGTGTGATGTGACTGTGAGGTGTAGTCTTGCCCCTTATATAAGTCCTCTTGTCATGTTTCTTTTATAGTATCTTGATAATGTGAGTAGTCACGAAAGCGCTTGGAATTCCTCTATTTTTCATAGTGGTTGTCTTGCATATATATTATATATATATATATATATATATATATATATATATATATATATATATATATATATATATATATATATATATATATATATATATATATATATATAATATATATATATATATATATATATATATATATATATATATATATATATATATATATATATATATATATATATATATATATATATACATGATATATATATATATATATACATGTATATATATATATATATATACACACACACACACACACACACACACACACACACACACACACAACACCCGGTGGCCTAGTGGTAAAGCTCTCGCTTCACGCACGGAGGGCCCGGGTTCTATTCCGACGGGCGGAATCATTTCAAGTGTTTCCTTACACACACATACATACAACAGGCCTAGTGTCAAATCGACATGTGCCTAGGACAAAATGGTAACTAACACACACACACACACACACACACACACACACACACACACACACACACACACACACGTGTCTTACGAGCCAGTGTTTTTGACGTATTAATGCGCCAAAATTCTAGCGGCTTCAAATCAATTGGGAGAAAGCTGGTAGGCTGACACTTGAGAGAATGGGTCTGTGTGGTCAGTGTGTGCAGTATAAAAAAAATTCTGCAGCATGCAGTGCATGACAAAAAATAAACTCCGACCATGTTTTTGGATTAAAACGCAGTATGTATTTGAGGTGTATTTTTGTATAATATTTATGGTTGTATTCTCGTTTTTTTGGTCTTATTTGATAGAATGGAAGACATACTACAGAAATATTGATGATTTTGATTGGTTTCACGATGAAAAGGACCTTGAAATTGAGCTCAAAGTAGCGGAAATGTTTGATTTTTGCCGATGTTCAAGAGTAAACAAATGACGCCATTGTCCAATAAGTGTCCAACTAGCCATTCTAATACACAGTCACGAATGGGTTGACATTATTTATACAATTATTACAATACTGCAGTAGTCTGCATAACAGTAAATCTTCTATTTTTTGTGTGAATAAAAATTCAAAATAGAAAGCATGAGTAATATAAGAGGGGCCTGGAGACGTGACTGATGAACAGAGAAAATGTTATTTTAGTGCTAGGAATGTTCGCATTGTTCATTCTGGACCCTATTTTGAAATTGGCATCTTTATTGCGTAGTTGAAATCGGTAAATGGGCGGTTTCTTGTACTCAATTGATAGAACAAATGGAGTTCTAAAGAAATAGCTGAGTTTGGTTGACTGGAACAATGGAATTGGTCGAAAATAGAGCTCAAAGTGGGTGAAATCACCGATGCATAAATATCGCCGAGATCGGCTAACTTCGCGAGAGCGTAATTCCGTAAGTTTTACATCAAATTTCGTACTTTTGATTTCATTACCATTGGGAAAAGATTCTCTATCATTTCATAAGAAAAAATAATTTTTTTTTCGAATATTTTGCAACACTTTAGGATTTGGGGTTGCGACATTCAAAGGGTTAATGATGGAGTTCCATTCCTAAGACCATGTTGGTAAACAAATTTGCCACTAAGTGAAGAGCATACTATAATGGTAGTGGGTTTGTGTCAATCATCTTTGATACTGTTTTAACCCTTTCAGGGTTTCGGCCATACTAGTACGGCTTACGCACCAGGGTTTTTGACGTACTGGTATGCCTAAATTCTAGCGCCCTCAAATCAAGCAGAAACAGGCTGGTAGGCCTAGATGTGAGAGAATGGGCCTGTGCAGTCAGTGCGCGCAGTATAAAAAAATCCTGCACCACACAGTGCGCAATGAGGAAAAAAAACTCCGACCATGTTTTTGGTTTAAAACAGCGACTTTGCAGTCTATTTTCATATGGTATTTATGGTTGTATTCTCGTTTTCATTTGATAGAATGGAAGATATATTATAGAAATAGAGATAATTTTGATTGGTTTCACTATAACAAGTACCTTGAAACTGAGCGCAAAGTAGCGAAAATGTTCGATTTTTGCCAATGTTCAAGAGTAAACAAATCACGCCATGTGTCCAATACACATCAACTGGTGAGTCTAATATTCTTGTGCAAGTGCGCTGATATTATTTATACCATTTTTACAATGATGCAATAGTATACGTAACAGAAAATCTTCCATTTTTTTGTGAGAATAAAAATTCAAAATGGAAAGCAAAAGTAATGTAAGAGGAGCCTGGAGACGTGATTAATGAACAGATAAAATGTTATTTTAGTGCCAGGAATGTCTGTCTCGTTTATTCTGGACCCTATTTTGAAATTGGCATCTTTTGAAATTTGTGTGAAATTGGCCAAATTGCCAATTTCGGACGACTTTATTGGGTAGTTCAAATTGGTAAATTGGCGGTTTCTTGTACTCAATTGATAAAACAAATGGAATTCTAGCGAAATAGCTAAAATTTTGGTAGACTGAAACATTGGAATTGGCCAAAAATAGGGCTCAAAGTGGGCGAAATCGCCAATGCGTAAACATCGTCGATACAACTAACTTTGCGAGAGCATAATTCCGTTAGATTTCATCAAATTTCATACTTTTGGTGTCATTATGATCGGAAAAGGATTATCATTTCTTAAGAAAAAAATAAAAAAAAAATTCCGAAAAATTTGCAACCCTGAGAATGAGTGTTGCATGCAAAGAGTATGTCACCTTATTCGGAGCATGTTAACACACCCACATAGGCTGCCTCACCAACCAGCGAACCATCTTGTTAAGGATTTGGTGATCAGGGTCCCATCACCAGATTAACAACTTGGTTCAGCCAATCATAATGTGGGTCTGGCAATGGTAAAGATGATGTGGATTCCACTCACATGTTTACCATTGTCATTCCCACCCTGAGCTGGTTGTTGTACGGTCGTCTCTGTCTCTTGGCTGTTGTTTTGCCTTGACTACTGTGGCGTGCACTAATACTCTATTTGTATATAGTGTACATAATTGTATAAAGATATAAATACTTGGTGAAGGAAAATACAAAAACTCAGATATATATATAATTGCTTGGTGAAGGAAAAATACAATTCAAAGCATTTTCTACTGTGTTTCTTTGCTCCAAGCTCCCTTTTACACTCAGGATAACAGGCCTTGGAACCTGAGGTTGTAATAACGAGTTTGGGAGAGGGCCTGTCGACCCTGAAAGGGTTAATGTCACCTTTCCACCATTTATAACATTTTTAGTATATTTTTAAATGTTTATACAGTAGTGTACTGTATATTGTAATAAACAGTATAGAGGAAATCAGCTCTAATATACATTATTTAGGTATGAATACTGGTCAGAGATCCCATTGTATGTCCAAGTTGTCGGTAAACGAGTACGTCTCTAAGTGAGGAGAGGCTGTAATGATGATTTGATTTTGCACATGGAGGAAAAATTATTTATATGGGTGAAATGCAAATATGGAAATCCAACTTAGACCTAGGTGTACACCAATCAGTGATATACATGTTTTCTTGTCCTTATGCAATAGATGTGTTTTTGGGCCATGGTGCATAAAGTGAATTCACATAAAGGGAACCCATTAAAACATAAAATATAGGGATTTGTTCTGTGACTTCATAAATTCCAGTATTTCTTGAGTAATGCTTACCCAAAAAAATATGAGTTTACAGTACATGCACCAGATGGTCATATACGAAAAAGAAATGAAAAAAGTGAAACGACCAGATGGAAAATGGCCGGTAATACTGAGATTAGTCTCTCTTACTTGACAAGAAAAGACCTAATTCTGTCATCCATTGTGCTGACACCTTTGCCAGCTGTTGTGTATTGTGTGACTTCTGTCGTGCTGGAATAATTTTACTTTTGGGATGGCTACAGAGCGAATGTTTGATGCTAGCCAATGCCATGCCATAGGCTGATAGAAGATTGCAGGAATGTGACCTCTGACCTGTCCTGAATCTGTCCATTGAGTGAAGGATAAACACTGTGCACTGATGCAACCTATTGGCTGGTGCAGAATATGAAAGCCTGACTGGACTTGTATCATATACAGTGGTACCTCGAGTTACGATATTTTTTCGTTCGAGAATGCTGTTCAAGTGCCATTACCAAACGAATTTATCCCCATAAGGAATAATGTAAAATAGACTAGTCCTTTTACACCCCCAAAAATATACTTACAAAAGCATTTAAAAAAATAAACTTACATAAAAGGGCGATTTTGGGGACCATCGTAACTCGAGGTACCACTGTATATCAAAGTAGAGATGTATTTATGTGAGTCCATCACTAAAATGTGATAGAATCTTTTAGGCTAAGAAAAGTTTGACAGGAGAATAAAGACAAAACCAGCTTTTTGCAAGTATTATGACCACAGGTGGCAGTCTGATGGCCTGTTGCACCTGGTCGTAACTACATCACCAAAAAAAATAACTCCACAGGGCAGAGCAAAGGTAAGGCACACAAATGGGTAGATTTCTTTACCTGAGTATTCCTTCACCCATATATACACTATGTACAATGTTAAGAGAATGCAAGATTAGAAATGGTGCAGAACAGAGCCACTCAAAGTGGAAGGCTGCCCCCTCAGACAGGTGAGTAGGAGTGGCATCACCTTGGCTGGAGTGGCAGGCTTTCATTAGATTGGCTGGTTGAACTAACAGTAAGCACAGCAGTGGGGCCCCAGAACTGCTACACTCTTGAATTGTTAGTTCACTGCCCTGGATCCACCCTCCTCATCCACCACCAGCCCTGGCCTTGATTCACCTTCCTCATCCACCATCCCTGGCCTGGATCAGCCTCCTCATCCACCACTAGCCCTGGCCGAGATCCACCTTCATCCACCACCCCTGGCCTGGATCAGCCTCCTCATCCACCACCAGCCCTGGCCTGGATCACCCTCCTCATCCACTAACCCTGGCCTGGGTCCTCCAAGACTCCTCATGAAAGTGGTAAATGTAGTCATCCCACCTCCTGAAGAGTAAATCACTGATCTTCAGTGATTCACTCTTCAGGAGTGTATCACTACTCTCAGGGCTCCGAGAGTAGTAAGACTCTCAAAACTCATCAAAGGTATATCATAGGTGAGGTGCCAACATTGTAAGTACGTACATAACATCATAATTCGGAATGTCATAATGCAGTGCCTTACTGTATATTATATGCAATTCGGAATGTCATAAGGCAGCTCCTTACTATATATTACATGAAATTTCTACCATCATGGAATTTTTGCACCTTCCCACATGCCAGCCAGCTAGCACACCAGTCTGGGATTCACTGTAGGAAATCATTACAATGGAAAGAATTTGTTCATACATGTTAAATATCTTCTGAGTTATATTTAAAAGAATGATTATACTGTGCCTAATCATTTTTTTAGGTAATTCTAGTGTCTCTATTAGTAATGCAGTTGTAAATTGTCTTGTTCAGAGTGGCTCACTACAAGAGATTGGATCTGGAGATGATCATAGCATAGGAATGGATCCCATAACGCCTGCAGAGGTACGAGAGGCTGTGAGACGCTACTGGGCCAATAACTCTTCCCTTGGTCCCTTCTCAAAAGTCAGGTCATCTATAAATACCAGACTGCTTGCTGCTTAAAGGCAAGTTAATTTTTTATAGTTATTAACACGAATGCTAGAAGCTCTTTGTTTTAACCTTATTCTTAAAGTGAGCATTGTTTGTGAAGACAAGACTGGTTGTAAGCTGCAGAGCTTGATATTCTGTTTTCACTATTTATTATCCCTTACAGTTTATACCAGTAAGTGCTGTAATCCTTGAGTGTAAGACATTAGTTTTGTGATCCATGAGTGTAAGATACCTGTTGTGATCTGTGAGTGTAAGACACCAGTGTTGTGATCTGTGAGTGTAAGACACCAGTGTTGTGATCTGTGAGTGTAAGACACCAGTGTTGTGATCTGTGAGTGTAAGACACCAGTGTTGTGATCTGTGAGTGTAAGACACCAGTGTTGTGATCTGTGAGTGTAAGACACCAGTGTTGTGATCTGTGAGTGTAAGACACCAGTGTTGTGATCTGTGAGTGTAAGACACCAGCAGTTGCCCAGAACCTAACCTGCTGTTTAAGTGGGACCCTCTTGTATACTGCATATGAATATGAACTATATAAATTTTGAGCCTTTAAACAATTTAGTGGAAAAATGGTACATGGCTGCAAACATTTCTTTGTATAATACATTATTTATAAAATTTACAACTTACAGATGCTGTATCTTCTGCAAACAAAAGAGAGAAGCAGCTGGATCCACCACAACAAGAACTGGTCTTATATATTTCAAAATTATAAAAATTCTTACAAAAATAACTATATAATACTTGTGCCAAGAGTAAGTATAATTCTGAAGTAAATGGCACAGTTGCAGTGAAAACCTTTTATTTACCACAGTAATACAGTGGAACCTCGACTTATGAGTTTAATCCATTCCGTGACCTAGCTCGTAACTCAATTTGCTCGTACAGTCATACCTCGGTTAACGATGTAGTTGGATAGCGATAAATTCGGTTAACGATATTTTTGACATAAAAAAAATGACTCCAGTTAACGATGTTTGCTTCGGTTAATGATATTCGTACCACCACCCACTCCCGCATTCATACCAGTATATTGTCATTATTCCACTGTTTTTAGTGCTTGCAACTGCTAAATAAACTACCATGGGTCCAAAGAAAGCTCCTAGTGCCAGCCCTGTGATAAAGAGTGTAGCATTCATGCAGGGAGTGTAGCATTCATGCAGGGAGTGTAGCAGGCATGCAGGGAGTGTAGCAGGCATGCAGGGAGTGTAGCAGGCATGCAGGGAGTGTAGCAGGCATGCAGAGAGTATAGCAGGCATGCAGGGAGTGTAGCATTCATGCAGGGAGTGTAGCATTCATGCAGGGAGTGTAGCAGGCATGCAAGGAGTGTGGCATTAAAAGAAAAAGGCCAGTAACCCCAGAAAAGAACTTGCCACCTGCAGTGTTAATGGAAGGGGATTTCCCTTCCAAACACTAGCATACTATACTCCATCCTTTCCCGTCCTCCACACATCAACAACTCTTCAATAAATGTAAGTGACATGTTATTGTACTATATTTACATGTATTTCTTTAATGTTCATTAAATTGTGTATTATTTAATGTCAAAAAGTTCTAAAAAATATTTTATTTTACTACTTTTGGAAGTCTTGGACGGATTAATTTTATTTCCATTATTTCTTATGGGGAAAATTGATTTGGTTAACGATTGATTCGGTTAAAGATATGCCCCCTCTGACGGATTAATATCGTTAACCGAGATGTGACTGTATATCAAATCAATTTTCCTTATTTAAATTAAATGAAATTCCATTAATCCGTTCCAGCAGAATTCCTGCTCTCGGGAGGCAGGACAAAATACTTCAATATGACGCTAATATCAACTCTACGGCTTATTTATCTATCACAATTCATCTAATATGATATAAATAGAAACGTGATATACGTATACTCTAGAATGAATAAAATATGTCATTATGTGACTAGTGGTGGCAGCCATTCCTGCTGCCACTCTGACTATATCTTCCCATGCTCTTATAAGAGAAAATGGAGTGTTTGTGAGGCTAACTGCACTAGATCACTAGTTTCATAAGGAAAACACTGAAACAATGTATTTATAAATAAGAAATATTGTATAAAAACAAAATAAAACATAATAGAGAATGTAAAGAAATAAATTGGTTATATAAAATGTATGTACAGTGGACCCCCGTTTTTCGTGATTTTTTCGTTCCAGAATGCTGTTCAAGTGCCGTTACCGAAGGAATTTGTTACCATAAGGACAAATGTAAATTAGATTAGTCCTTTTAGACCCCCCAAAAAAACACTTACAAAATACACTTACATATACGAAAAAGAAATGAAAAAAGTGAAACGACCAGATGGAAAATGGCCGGTAATACTGAGATTAGTCTCTCTTACTTGACAAGAAAAGACCTAATTCTGTCATCCATTGTGCTGACACCTTTGCCAGCTGTTGTGTATTGTGTGACTTCTGTCACACATGCTTGGACTTCCAGCAAGCATGTGTGAGCGTATTTGATAGGAGTGAATGGAGACAAATGGTTTTTAATACTTGACGTGCTGTTGGAGTGTGAGCAAAGTAACATTTATGAAGGGATTCAGGGAAACCGGCAGGCCGGACTTGAGTCCTGGAGATGGGAAGTACAGTGTCTGCACTCTGAAGGAGTGGTGTTAATGTTGCAGTTTTATAACTGTAGTGTAAAGCACCCCTCTGGCAAGACAGTGATGGAGTGAATGATGATGAAAGTTTTTCTTTTTCGGGCCACCCTGCCTTGGTGGGAATCGGCCGATGTGTTAATAAAAATAAAAATTATTATTATAATCAAAAGAAGCGCTAAACCACAAGGGTTATACAACGAGGATACACTACATAATTGTTCGAGTTTGGAGCATCATGAATACCGGGGGTCCACTGTACGTACTTACCTTGGAGCAGAGATGCTGGCGGAGGTTGAGGTGGAAGATAGGCAGAGCGGCGTATGCTGTCAGTGGCCCTATATACCTCCAACAACATTGGAGGAGTTAGTTTCGTTTTGTCCGTTTTCTATTACCTGGAGTATACCTGGAGAGAGTTACAGGGGTCAACGCCACTGTGGCCCGGTCCGTGACCAGGCCTCATGTTGGATCAGGGCCTGATCAACCAGGCTAATACTGTTGGCCGCACGCAGTCCAACATACGAACCACAGCCTGGCTGGTCAGGCTGCTTAATTGATTAACTTACTTGCTACACTTTATCGCTGAACTTAACTGCTACAATTTGTTTTACATTTTTTTTCACTTCACTCTTCACTGATTTTTGGCTTTTTTCTCCACGCTTTCCTCACTTTCATCTGTAGGGCGTTTCAATAAAAACCTGTCCAAGGAGGTTTGTTTCAGCCTCTCTTTCAGAATGTTTCGGAAATGAGTTAAGCAAGTGTCATTAAATAGCAAAGCATGACAAAAATGCTTCCACAGCGAGGAACACATGTGCACTGCTCACCGGATGTTTTGGCATTCGCTGCACCAACTAGTGGCAGCATTCTGAAGTTCCTCCTCATTATTATTACATATTATTATTATTAATTTAGAGAACTGGAGCACAGATCCAATTCCCTAGATCTGTGCTCCAGTTCTCTAAATTAATAATAATAATAATAACAATGAGCTTCAGAACACCGCCACTAGTTGTCGTAGCGTGCTGTTTACCTCGCTGTGGAAGCATTTTTGTCGTGCTTTGCTTGCATTTTTTACAGTTATTTGGCCAAATTTCTTTTTTCTAACCATGGGTCCTAAGAAAGTAAGTGCAAAGGACAGTGCTGAGAAGAAAAAAAGAGAGGATTTCCATGGAATTAAAGCATAAAATCATAGATAAACAAGCGAGGTGTGGGGGAAGCGGGGGAAGCTCGCTTGTAACTCGGATGTTGGCTCGTAACTCAGCAAAAAATTGACCGAGTGACGGCTCGTATCTCGAAAAACTCATATGTTGGGACACTCGTACGTTGAGGTGCCACTGTACAGGCAAAAATCTTGTTCATAAAGCTATCCAGTCTATCTCAGTGATATTAACTCTACATTCTTGGTATTTAATCCATGTTTCTTGATATTTACTGTATTTTCCAGCATAAAAGGCATGCCTTTTTTCCCCACAAAAAGTCTTTGAAAATCGGCCTGTGCCTTATATACTCAAGGTCAGGGTTACACTGTAGCATAAAGTAAAAGGGTCATTATCCCTTGAATATGATTACTGATTTACTGTTGTGATACTTCTGTCGTGTGCCTCGTATGCCACAAAATACGGTACTCCATGTTCTTGGTATTTATACTCCATCCCAGTGTCAAGCATACTTCCTGAAAAACTTTGCTCAGTGAAGAAAAAATGTATAACTAAAGATGAAATATGAATTATAGACATATTAAAGATATTTAACATTAATTTACTTAAGACTATAATTTTCTGAGTAAAGAATGTACAAATAAGTGTTAAAATAATGAAATTGAAAATAATGATAAAAAGAACATGTTATGCAGAATATTAATAAGATACAAATGTAGTATATGTACAGTGGGCCCCCGCCTAATGAGCAAAATTCATTCCAGAAGCCTGCTCAATTGCCATTACAATGTTATACTTACATAATTGTACGATTTCCGGGGTGCTCATTAGGCAGGGGTCCACTGTATTTATAATTTTTCCAATTTTATAACTTTGTGATTATTTTATGGCTGATGGAAAAGTAAACTAAATAATCCAGTTGAGAACTGGTACAGTGGTACCTCGAGTTACGATGGTCCCCAAAATCGCCCTTTTATGTAAGTTTATTTTTTTAAATGCTTTTGTAAGTATATTTTTGGGGGTGTAAAAGGACTAGTCTATTTTACATTATTCCTTATGGGGATAAATTCGTTTGGTAATGGCACTTGAACAGCATTCTCGAACGAAAAAATATCGTAACTCGAGGTACCACTGTATTCATTTTTATGGTAAACTTATGTAAAACACTAGAATATTTCAATATTTCTTGTGTGATGTAATATTTCTATTGATTATATGTAAAGTAATAAATACTAGAAATATTACTTAGTTTTATTAATTTCATAGGTATGATTGTAATTGTTATTATGTGTAGAGGGGGTTGATGTGACCCTCTGCAGTATTATGTGTGGAGAGGGTTGATGTGACCCTCTACAGTATTATGTGTGGAGAGGGTTGATGTGACCCTCTGCAGTATTGTGTGGAGAGGGTTGAAGTGACCCTCTGCAGTATTATGTGTGGAGAGGGTTGATGTGACCCTCTACAGTATTATGTGTGGAGAGGGTTGATGTGACCCTCTACTGTATTGTGTGGAGAAGGTTGATGTGACCCTCTTCAGTATTATGTGGAGAGGGTTGATGTGACCCTCTACAGTATTATGTGTGGAGAGGGTTGTGACCCTCTACAGTATTATGTGTGGAGAGGGTTGATGTGACCCTCTACAGTATCATGTGTGGAGAGGGTTGATGTGGTCCTCTATAATACCATGTGTGGTTTAGCGCTTCTTTTGATTATAATAATAATATAATACCATGTGTGGAGAGGGTTGATGTGACCCTCTATAATACCATGTGTGGAGAGGGTTGATGTGACCCTCTACAGTCATATGTGGAGAGGGTTGATGTGATCCTCGACAGTATCGTGTGCAGAGGGTTGATGTGGTCCTGTACAAACATTTGTCAGGCAGTAATACAGTAGGGCCTCGCGTTACGGCGTTTCTAATACGGCTCGCCCCACCAGGTTTGTTTACATTCTCCATGAGCACATCTCTCTATTATGTCTGGAAACTTTCCAAAATTTCAAGTGTTTTAAAGTTATTGGATATTTTATATGTTTTTTTTTTTTTTTTTTTTCAACAAGTCAGCCGTCTCCCACCGAGGCAGGGTGCCCAAAAAGAAAAAAAATCCCAAAAAGAAAATACTTTCATCATCATTCAACACTTTCACCACACTCATACATAATCACTGTCTTTGCAGAGGAGCTCAGATACGACAGCTGAGAATTGTCCCTCCCAGCTGTCACTATCCCAGACCCTCCTTTAAAGTGCAGGCATTGTACTTCCCATTTCCAGGACTCAAGTCCAACTAAATCAATTTCCTGAATCCTTCACAAAAATGTTACCCTGCTCACACTCCAACAGATCATCATGTCCCAAAAACCATTCATCTCCATTCACCCTCCTCATCTAACACGCTCACACATGCTTGCTGGAAGTCCAAGCCCTCGCCCACAATACCTCCTTTACCCCTTCCCTCCAACCTTTTCAGGACGACCCCTACCCCTCCTCCTTCCCTACAGATTTATACGCCTCCAAGTCATTCTACTTTGATCCATTCTCTCTAAATGACCAAACCACCTCAACAACCCCTCTTCAGCCCTCTGACATATACTTTTATTAACTCCACACCTACTAATTTCCACATTCCGAATTTTCTGCATAATATTTACACCACACATTGCCCTTAGACAGGACATCTCCACTGCCTCCAGACGCCTCCTCGCTGTAGCATTTGCAACCCATGCTTCACACCCATATAAGAGTGTTGGTACCACTATACTCTCGTACATTCCTTTCTTTGCCTCCATGGATACCATTTTTTGTCTTCACAGATACCTCAACGGACCACTCACCTTTTTTTCTTCATCAATTCTATGGTTAACTTCATCCTTCATAAACCCATCTGCTGACACGTCAACTCCCAAATATCTGAAAACATTTACTTCTTCCATAATCTCTCTCTCCAATGTGATATCCAATTTTTTTTATTTAACCCTTTCAGAAGATTTACTGTTATGTATACAACTGCATCATTGTAAAAATGTTATAAATAATATCAGAGCACTTGTGCATGAATATTAGACTTGCCAGTTGATGTGTATTGGACGCATGGTGTGATTTGTTTACTCTTGAACATCGTCAAAAATCAAACATTTTCGCTACTTTGAACTCAATTTCAAGGTACTTGTCATTGTCAAACCAATCAAAATCATCTCTATTTCTGTAATATATCTTCCATTCTATGAAATGAGACCAAGAAAACGAGAAAATACATCAATAAATACCATACAAAAATAGACTGCAAAGGTCGGTTTTAAACCAAAAACACCGTCAGAGTTTTTTTTCCTCATGCACTGTGTGGTGCAGGAATTTTTTTATTCTGCGCACACTGACCGCACAGACACATTCTATCACATCTAGGCCTAACAGCCTGTTTCTGCTTGATTTCAGCGTACTAGTACTCTTGAGTTTCTAGCGTACTAGTATGCTAGAATTTAGGCGTACTAGTATGCTAGAATTTAGGCGTACTAGTATGCTAGAATTTAGGCGTACTAGTACGTCAGTAACCCCAGGGCGTAAGCCGTACAAGTACGTCAATAACCCTGAAAGGGTTAAATCGTTTGATACCCACATCACCTTACTTTTATCTATGTTCACTTTCAACTTTCTACCTTTACACACCCTCCCAAACTCGTCCACTAACCTTTGCAACTTTTCTTTAGAATCTCCCATAAGCACAGTATCATCAGCAAAAAGTAACTGTGTCAACTCCCATTTTCCATTTGATTCCCCATAATTTAATCCCACCCCTCTCCCCAACACCCTAGCAGGAATTGATCCTGATATCAACCTATTATTAAATGACTTACATGATTCCAACAGCAACTGCAACTATTACACAGCAGATCAAGCAAAGACATTACTCAGAGCCAACAATAACATAACTATCTTCAATTACAATGTTAGATCTTTGAGCAAACATTATGATGACCTCACAGCACTACTCCAATCCCTCCAGACCAATATGTCAATCATCACACTCACTGAGACCTGGCTAAAGCCTGATACTACAGATGTCTATGCCAACCCAGGTTACACAGCCATTCACAACTGTAGGACAGATCAGCAAGGGGGTGGAATAGCTATATATTACACAGATCAACTTGAATGTATCAATAACTCTTGCATAAGGGATGAGCATGGAGAATATATTATAGCTAAATTTAAATCAAAAGACCTGCAAAAACCCCACAGTGATAAACATCTACAGATTACCACAGTCAAACATTCACCACTTTAGAGAAAAACTAGGAAACCTGATAACTGATGCACACATGAACAAAGACCATTTGCTCCTCACAGGAGATTTCAATATAAATCTACATGACCAGGACCCACAAGTAACAGAATTCACAAACACTATGAGCAACTGCTTGTTACTACCAACAATATCAAAACCTATAAGAATCTCTGAGACTAGTACCTCATTACTAGACCACATCTGGACTAACACTATATCCCCTCTAAAATCAGGCATAATCACAGACAACACCACAGACCACTACCCGACCTTTCTCATAACCAATCTTGGTAAATTGCCCCAAGATATTACAAAAGTTACCTTCAGACTACACAACGAGTCAGCTGTAAATAACTTTATAACAGCTATGATTAACATTGACTGGCATAATGATTTAGAAACATATTCAGATACTAATGAATGCATCAAGAATTTCCTTAAAAAAACCCACCACCTCTATAACAAACATTGCCCTAAAAAAACTAAACAGATCACAGCTAAGAGACTTAACAATCCCTGGCTAACACCCAGCATCCTAAAATCCATTAACAAAAGGCACCAATATGAAAAACAATACAGAAGGGGTCTAATAACCAGAGAACAATCCAAACGCTACTCATCAATCCTTACCAGCCTGATAAGAAGGTCAAAAAAATTGTATCATGAGAACAGACTCCAGAACATAAAAGGTGATATGAAAAAGACCTGGAGTACCCTATCTGCAATTCTAGGAAATAAAAAGATATCGAAAAACAACACCATCAAATTATCAAAAACAGATGAATCCCTACTCTCACCTACTGAGACAGCAAACAGACTTAATGTTTTCTTCTCCACCATAGGAAAGAATCTAGCGAGTAAAATCCCAAGCTCGAACACTCGTCCAACAGACTACCTCACAAACACCTACCCTAATCCACTATTCCTAGCTCCTACCAACCCAATTGAAGTCTCGCTCATAATCAACACCCTTAAAAACAAGGCAGGAGACTTAAACAGCTTACAAAAAAGCTTCACAGGTACTGTCACCAATTATAGCAACACTATTCAATAAATCCATTGAAGCCTCTACCTTTCCATCAATTCTCAAAATAGCTAGGGTCACCCCGATCCACAAAGGAGGTGATCAAACAGACTTGAATAATTATAGACCAATTTCTAATTTACCACTGCTTTCTAAAATCTTCGAAAAATTAATTAATAGACAAATCTATTCCTACCTCGTCTCACACAATGTACTCAACCCGTCAATTTGGATTCAGGACAAACAAGAGCACAAACGATGCTATTATGCACATGTTGGAGTTAATATACGTACACCGCACTTGAGAAGAAAGAAGTCCCACTGGGAATCTTCATTGATCTACGCAAAGCTTTTGATACAGTCGACCATGATTTACTGCTCACAAAATTAGCACACTATGGTATAAGGGGGCACCCACTCAACTACCTTAAGTCATACCTTAGCAACAGAAGCCAATACGTGTACACAAATGGAGCGAACTCTTCCACACAACAAATTACAGTCGGAGTCCCTCAAGGAAGTGTCCTGGGGCCACTCCTATTCCTCATTTACATAAATGACCTACCGAATGCATCACAACTACTCAAACCCATTTTATTTGCAGATGACACAACATATGTCTTCTCTCACCCAAATCCAGTTATACTGGCCAACACTGTTAATGCAGAATTACAGAAAATATCAACATGGATGACGACTAACAAGCTTACTCTCAATACTGACAAGACCTACTTCATACAGTTTGGAAGCAAAGCCACAAATGTTCCACTTAACATAACGCTCAATGGTTCACCCATCACAAGACTCACAGAGGGAAAATTCCTAGGAATCCACCTTGACAGCAGACTTAAATTCCAAACACATATACAACAAATTTCCAAGAAAATCTCAAAGACAGTAGGCATATTATCTAAGATACGCTACTATGTACCTCAACCAGCTCTCCTTGCACTATACCACTCATTCATCTACCCTTATCTCACTTATGGAATCTGTGCATGGGGATCTACAACATTAAATCACCTTAGACCACTCATAACCCAGCAAAAGGCTGCAGTCAGAATGATAACAAATTCCCACTCTAGACAGCATACTCCACCAATATTCAAAAGCCTAAAACTACTCACCATAAAGAACATTCACACTTATAATTGTGCTTACTACATACATAGAACTCTACATTCTAATATAAACCCTCCACTCAAAATTCTCCTCACCAACCTTAATAGGACCCATGACCATAACACAAGAAACAGATCACATTTTGATGTACCCCGCATCCATAGCAACCTATGTAAAAATTCAATGCACATAAAGGGCCCCAGATTCTGGAACTCATTACCAGAAAATACAAAAATAACCTTGTCTCAAAAACCACCTACTCACCCTTACCTAAATACTCGTAATAAAAAAATACTCATTGTTATTTCTCCTATAAGATAATTCCATTTTTATTATAATTATGTACGATAATATTACTTTCAAAAATGCTCAGTATTTTTGTTCCTATAAGATAATCTCAATTTGTACTATTATAACATTGTAATATTACCACCTACTCACCATAAACTAAATACGCATTCTGTAAATTACTTTAAAAAAATACTCAATGTCATTTTCCCAAAAATAATTTCAATTTTTACTATTAACTACCATTCTACTAAACACTTGCTGCAATGTAGTGTCACCATATTATAATTCTTTCTTTCTTTCAACACGTCGGCCGTTTCCCACCGAGGCAGGGTGGCCCAAAAGGAAAAACGAAAGTTTCTCCTTTTACATTTAGTAATATATACAGGAGAAGGGGTTACTAGCCCCTTGCTCCCAGCATTTTAGTCGCCTCTTACGACACGCATGGCTTACGGAGGAAGAATTCTATTCCACTTCCCCATGGAGATAAGAGGAAATAAGAACAAGAACTAGTAAAAAATTAGAAGAAAACCCAGAGGGGTGAGTATATATATGCTTGTACATGAATGTGTAGTGTGATCTAAGTGTAAGTAGAAGTAGCAAGATGTACCTGAAATCTTGCATGTTTATGAGACAGAAAAAAGACACCAGCAATCCTACCATCATGTAAAACAATTACAGGCTTTCGTTTTACACTCACTTGGCAGGACGGTAGTACCTCCCTGGACAGTTGCTGTCTACCAACCTACTACATACCTAGAATTAACCAAATGAAATATCATCATATTATGTACATAGTCCATAAGATTTTAGATTAAGCTGCCCGTTATGCCCTGGCATGTTAGTGGCTCTCCTTGCACTTCTATGTAAATCTATATGTAAAATTGCGAAGAAATAAAAATTATTATTATTATTATTATTATTATTATTATTTACTTCTTTTACAACCCCATCTATATTTATTATTATTATAATCAAATAGAAGCGCTAAACCACAGGGGTCATACAGCGCTGCAGGTTATTGCAGGATGCAGGGAGAATGGGTTGTAAGAGGAAGATGGATGATTAGTAGGGTATGAAGTGCAGCAGGACAGTGGATAGTGCAGGGATAGAGGGTAGCAAGAGATCGAGGTAGAAGGGACTGAGGGAGGTGCTAGAGGTATAATCTTCAGAGTTTGTGTAGTAAGTCAGTTTCTGTCAAAAAGTCAATGAGAGAGTCAGGATTAAAGGAGGGTCCATCAGCAAGAAGGGAAGGTAAAGCAAGGGCCGCAGAGCGAAGACGCCGTTGGAGGTAAATTCTGCATGCTCGTTGATAGAGTGGGTAGTCCAACAGAATATGTCGAACAGACACTGGAACCTGACAATGCTCACAGAGAGGGGCAGGGAGCCTCTCCATGAGATATCCGTGAGTAAGACAAGTGTGGCCGATGCGAAGACGGGAGAGTGTAGTCTCCCAACCTCGACATTGGTGACAAGAAGAAGGCCAGAAACCTATACTCGGTTTAATAGAATGAAGTTTCTTATTTAGCAGGCCAGACCAGCATTGTTGCCAACAGGTGCGAAGGTGGGTAGCAATGACCGCAAAATAGTCCGTGAAAGGAACACCTCTATATGAAACTGGAAGGTCATGTACTGCTGACCGCGCAGCAGTGTCTGCCTGTTCATTGCCCTGTACGTCAACATGACCAGGGACCCAACAAAAACAATATCTTTGTGCTTGCTAGAGATACGGCGTAACCAAAGTTGGATACGAAGAACTAGGGGGTGAAGTGTATAAATTTTACGGATAGCCTGTAAAGCACTAAGGGAGTCTGAAACGACCACAAATGGTGACACAGGCATAGATGCAATATGGATAAGTGCCACAAGAATGGCTAGCCGAGGGTAATACATGCCCTCGCACAACGCTGTCAGGGAAGACTGCTGCGAATCCGACACCGTCAGATGACTTTGAACCATCGGTGTATACTGCGATGGCATGGGAATGAGAACGGAAGTGGTCTAGAAAAAAAGAGCGAGAAGCCGCTGTAGGTAGTTGGGCTTTCGCGCAAGGTAGAGGAATAGAACAGACACGAACAGCAGGAACTTCCCAAGGGGGTAGGGAAAAGTGAGAGGCCACATGAACATAGAAAGGTGGTAGTTGAAGAGAAGACAAGAGTGAATGTAGGCGAAGAGAAAAGGGACGAAGTAAACAGGGGCGACGAACAAATAAAGTGCGTCTACTAACATCAGTGACTAACCTATATATGGAAGGATTGCGGAGGTCATGAGAGCGAACATAATAGTGAAGGCAATGTGCATCACGGCGATCGGACAAGGATGGAATGTTCGCTTCTGCATAGAAGCTTTCAACCGGTGAAGAACGAAAAGCACCAAGGCATAAACGTAATTCCTGGTGATAGATGGGATTAAGGCTAGAGAGAGTAGCAGGAGAGGCCGCCGAATATATCTGGTCACCATAATCGAGTTTTGATAAAATTAGGGCTGAATGCAGGCGAAGGAGAGTTCTATGATCAGCCCCCCATGAAAGATGTGCTAGGGTTTTAAGGAGGTTCAGCTGGCTATGTCAAGTTGCCTTCAGAGAGGTAATGTGAGGTTTCCAGGACAATCGACGGTCAAACAGAAGGCCGAGAAACCTGACCGTATCACGTTCCGGGATACGCAAGCTATATAGGTACAATGGATGATCAGAGACCACTGAACGTCTAGTGAAAGTAATTTAGTGGGTTTTACTACTAGAAAATTTAAACCCATGAGTGGTGGCCCAATCGGAAACACGTTGATTGCATGCTGGAGCGAAACTGCAATGAGGTGACAGTCAGCGCCCGCACAAGCTATAGCAAAGTCATCAACATAGAGCAATGACCAAATATTGGATGGGAGAATAGATGCCAGATCATTTATAGCAAGGAGAAAGAGTGTTGTGCTCAGAACACATCCCTGAGGGACACCTTCAGCTTGGGCAAAGTCCGGGGAAAGTCATATTATTAACCTGGACACGGAAATGTCTTTCAGTTAAGAAGACCTTAAGGAAAAATGGGAGATTGCCTTGGAGGCCTAAGGAGTGGGCCTGAGCCAAGATATTATACCTCCAAGTTGTGTCATATGCCTTCTCAAGGTCAAAAAAGATGGCGATAACTGAGTGGTTATTGGTAAAGGCATTACAAATATACATATCCAAGCGCAGTAAGAACGGCCCTTACGAAAGCCATATTGACTAGTGGAGAGACTACTGTGCGTCTCTAAATACCACATCAAATGTCTATTAACCAGACGTTCCATCACCTTGCAAACTGCACTGGTAAGAGCGATGGGACAGTAGTGGGAGGCATCATGTCCCGTAGTACCCAGTTTGCGGAAAGGTAGAACAATAGCAGATTTCCGCAGCTGGGGAAGAACTCCTTGCGACCAAATAAGATTAAATAGTTGTAAGAGGACTGCAAGGGCTGACTGATGTAAATGCTGTAGCATATGAATATGTATGCCGTCTGGCCCAGCTGCCGATGATCGGCAAGCGGAGAGTGTTGCCTCCAGTTCCAGAAGGGTAAAAGGCACATTATAAGATTCTTCTCTAAGAGAAGAAAAGTCTAAGGGCTCTAACTCGCTGGCAGACTTAGAAGAAAGGAACGAGGGGTGTAAATGGAGCCCCTGAGAAATACGGACAAGATTATTACCAATTTCAGTGGCAACGGCAAGAGGGTGTGCTATATCGACACCGGCAACCCGAAGAACAGGAGCCGGGTCGGGGGAGAATTTACCAATTTCCATACCTTTTTCCAGACTGCATTCATCGAGGAAGCCGAAGTGATGGTAGAAACATAATCCCGCCAGCAAGTGTGTTTAGCATCATGGATGACACGGCGAGTAATTGCTCTCTTCTGCTTAAAATCAAGGAGTCTCTCTGTGGTTCTGTTGTACCGGTACCTGCCCCACACAACGCGTTTCAAACGTACTGCCCGAGCACAAGCAGGAGACCACCAAGGCACGCACTTCTGAGAATGCTTGCCCAAGGTTTGGGGTATAGAATGTGAAGCTGCGGTTAAGACGGAGGTCGAGAAGAGGTGTAAAACCTCATCAATGGAGGACGAGGAAGGAGCCTCATGAAAAGCAGTAAGATGCGCATAAAGGTCCCAATTCGCCCGGTCAAGTTGCCAGCGTGGGCTACGAGGAGGTGGAGAATACGAAGGAAAAGTAAGGATGATTGAAAAATGATCGCTGTCATGCAAGTCCAGGAGGACAGACCAGGTGAAGTTGAGGACAGTTGAGGAAGAGCAGATGGCGAGATCGATGCAAGAGAAAGAATGAGTTCGAGGATCAAAATGGGTGGGAGTACCCGTATTTAAAACATGGAGTGGGAGAGAAGCAAGAAAAGCCTCCAACTGAATGCTGGTGATATCACTGTATTTGCCATGGTGTAATCAAAATACTGTACGTGTTACTTTCCCTGACAATATTTTCCATCAAGGGCTGGTCAAAGAATAGTTGAAAGAATTGCAGTTCACTTGTAGTGTTTCCAAGGAAACAAGATGGCAGGATTCCACTTTGAGTGTCATCAAACTGATGGGGATTGGGAGCAAAATTGGGAATTTGGTGCCAATACCAGATGCAGTTTGCTGGTGGGTACTGGACATCATTAGCTGGTTGTGCAGGTTGTAGTGGTGGGGGGGGGGTGTTGATGATGTGCTTTGTCCTGGACCTGCTGAGTCAGCGGCTTGGGTCTCAGCCTGGGATGGTGCCACATGTTGCATGCCAGTGGCACCATCACCACTACCACCTACTGATGCATATGATCTATCCATCCCAATTGTAGCCACATCGTCACTTTCACTGTCTATTCCAGGTGTAGGACCACAGCATGTACTCTGTCCCCTTGGAATTGCATATGGTACACTACCCGAGCACATGCAGCGTCGTATAAACTGATGCTTCACTGGTGAATATGATTCCTCACTATTGCTACTCGAATGGTCATCAAGAGCAATAAAATCAAAGTCCACGTCACAATCATCACCATTACTCAAAGCTGAGCCTGGCCACGCGAAAATATTAGTTTTCTCTTGTGACAAGGTACAACTGAATGTGAGTGAGAGACACCAGCACCAGAGGTAAAAGGTTGAGGATCGTCAAGATTTTCGGCACTATTTTTGATATCTTGAGCATTGCTTTCAGTCACAAATTGTTCAAAACCATAGAATTCCTCTTCAGATCCACTTACATCAGTGTTAGAACTATCACTTGGGAAGAGGAGAGTCCTAATTCGCTGCGGAGTGAGAGCTTCCTTGCTGCGAGGCATGATGAACAAAGTGTACTGAGATGGCGTTCCCACAATGCAATGCGGGTTCCCTGATTTTTTGTTTACTGCTCACACTGACCACGCAGACCCATTCTCTCAGATGTAGGTCTACCAGCCTCCTTTCACTAAATTTGAAGCCGCTAGAATTATAGTGTAGTTCTACGGCTTGGACCCTGGCTTCAAAGCCATAGAACTATGGGACGGACCCTCAAAGGGTTAAAGGATTATTTATGCATTGAACATACCTCAAGTGCCATAGAGTTAATTTGTTCTAGACATAAGTTTGGATCCATGTTGCTTAGGCTATCTTCCCAGTTTATATCATTTAGGACCTGGTTGACTTGGTCCCACCTTGTGTTTTTGTTATTTAAGTTGAATTTGGTGAAGGCTCCCTAGTGACTGATCACATTTTGTTGGTCTGGGGCCCAGTGCATACATAATAATAATAATAATAATAATAATAATAATAATAATAATAATAATAATAATAATAATAATAATAATAATAATAATAATAATAATAATAATAATAATAATAATAATAATAATAATAATAATAATAATACTTTATTGAGACATTGTACAATTATATATGATAGACATAGATTCACACACAGTTATTACATAGCTATTACTTAGTTATTAATGAGATGTACATGCCAAAAGCCCCTAATATGCTGAGCATTGCGGGCATTCTTAGGACTACTTAATTCTAGACTACATGGTAAAAAGTTATGGTTGATAATTTATAAAATAAGTAAAGTTGCATATCTAAGTTATAAAGTTTGAATATAAGTTGAACAAATCAATTAATTGTAGCAATGCAACTAATTGAGTGAGATAACAATTTAAAACAATTAATTGCATTGCAGTTAGTTTACGTGGTCATTATAATGGAAGTGTTATGGAAATAATTAGCTAAGTATGTAATATTCATAACAGGTTTTACATTCAATTGATTAGTCAGGTTTTTACGTTAAGTGATTATTCTACTTTGTTGGGAATGTTTGATATTGAGCAATTAGCTTTGGGTGAGAAGGTGGTTTTTTAGCATCGTTTTGAATTGGGGTACAGGTAGGGTTTCTTTGGCAATGACAGGTAATGAATTCCAAATTTTTGTGCCTTTTATATGCATTGAGTTTTTACATAGTGTTAGATGGACACGGGGAACATCGAGGAGTGATCTGTGTCTAGTGTTATGGTCATGTGTCCTGTTAAAATTGGTAAGGAGAAGTTTGAGTGGTGGGTTAATATTTGCATAGAGTGTTCTATGTATGTAATAGGCACAGTAAAAGTATGGATGTCTTGTATGGTGAGTAAGTTTAGGTTTTTTGAATATTGGTGGAGTATGTTGCCTGGAGTGAGAATTTGTTATCATTCTAACTGCTGCCTTTTGTTGTGTTATTAGTGGTCTGAGATGAGTTATTGATGTAGAGCCCCATGCGCAGATTCCATAGGTGAGGTAGGGGTAAATGAGTGAGTGATATAGGGTAAGGAGAGCTGGTTGTGGAACATAGTACCGTATCTTGGATAGTATTCCCACGGTCTTTGAGACTTTCTTGGAGATTTGTTGTATATGTGTCTGAAATTTGAGGCCACTCTCAAGATGGATTCCTAAGAATTTTCCCTCTGTGAGTTTTGTGATAGGGGACCCGTTTATCATTATGTTAAGTGGTGCGTTTGTAGCTCTGTTCCCAAACTGGATAAAATAGGTTTTATCAATATTGAGAGTAAGTTTGTTGGTCATCATCCAGGTAGATATTTTCTGCAATTCAGTATTTGCAGTGTTGGCTAGTGTGTCTGGGCTTGGGTGAGAGATAACGTATGTAGTGTCGTCTGCAAAAAGTATGGGTTTGAGTAGTTGAGATGCATTTGGTAGGTCGTTAATGTAAATGAGAAAGAGTAGTGGGCCAAGAACACTTCCCTGTGGGACACCTACGGTAATAGTTTGCGCGGTGGAGCTAGCTCCATTTGTGTACACATATTGGTTTCTGTTGCTAAGGTATGATTTTAGGTAATTTAGGGAGTGTCCTTTTATACCATAGTGTGATAATTTTAAGTGTAACAGATCATGGTCAACTGTATCAAAAGCTTTACGTAAATCAATGATCAGATCATCATTGTTAGTGAAGATGAGGTCAGGTGTATTCTTCATTCTTGTTGGCTCTATTATTTGCTGGTTTAAGGTGAATTTGGTGCAGAGATTTAAAAGCTCATGTGTGTGATAACAGACATCAATACATCTCTATAATAATAATAATATAATAATAATAATAATAATAATTTTTATTTCAATGCATGTTACAAGTGTACAATGTTATTGGTAGTTACAAATATAATACAATTATAAAACTGTAATGCAAGGAGAGCCACTGGCATGCCATGGCATTAGGGGCAGTTTATTCTAGAGACTTATTCACTAAGTACTTAATGCTAAAGAAATTGATTGAGTTTATTCTAGTTCTATATTATTTAAATTATTAAATGGTTATACATACTATTTAAAGACAATACAAGAGAAATTGGTTGAGTTTAATCTAGTTGTAGAATTTATTTCAAATTACAGTATGTTGATGCTATACTAGTATAATAACAATACTAGAAATAGTTTTTAGAGTTTCATCTAGGTATATATTTTATTTCAAATTAAGAAAATGATGATACTATAAGATTTTAAATGACAATATGATGATATAAGATTGCAACAAGTGTTAAGGAGGATGAACATATCAAAATGAGATCTTCTTAAGTAAAATAATATTGGGTTTGGAAGGGCACAACCTAATCAACAAGACCACCGGATACTGGAATACCACAGGGAAGTATCCTTGGTCCCCTGCTCTTCCTCTTATACATCAATGATCTTCCTAATGTATCACAACAACTTAAACCTATTCTCTTTGCTGACAACACGACTTACTGTATTTCGCGGCTTATAAGACGTTTTAGTTTCAATGGCCTGGCATCGGACGTAACTGGGAGAGCTACAGCCCACCCCACACCCCAAACTTATAGCTCCCATCACTGACCTTCAGTTTATAGAACGTACGGTGGTTTTTGGAAACATTTTATGGAAAAAAACATGCGTCTAATAAGCCGTGAAATGCGGTATGTCATCTCCCACCCTAATTTTGCCTCACTCAACACTATTGTTAATGAAGAGCTAGCAAAAATATCGACCTGGTTGACTGCCAATAAACTTACACTTAATATTGACAAAACCTTCTAAATTATGTCTGGGAGCAGAACAGGTGATGCTCAACTGAACATTATGATTGACAACACTCTTATTGCTAAACATAATGAGGGCAAATTCCTGGGTCTGCACCTTGACAGCAACCTGAAATTCAACACCCATATCCAACACATAACAAAAAAAAATCCAAAACAGTTGGGATCCTCTCAAAGATACGTTACTAATAATTACTAATAATACTGTATGGATACTGTAACCTGTAAAACAGTACAGTATTATACAGGTACAGTAGTGTATTGTAAATGCAGTAATTGTAAATAAAGTTGAGAATACAGTACTGTACAATAATAGTACTGTACATGCACAGTAGAGTACAACATAGTACAGTACTGTACCTTAATTATATACTAGTACATTATATAATTTACAGTATTTTACTTACCTTTGCTTTGTGGTGGAGAGATGATGTGTAAACTGTCATGATCGATGGTGGGTACTTTGAATAACTTTTATTCTGAGACAGAGAAGCAGACACTGTTTCCTCACAACATATTCCTTACATACCCATGCCACTGAGATGGCAGACTTAACCTTCTTTATCATTTCAAGTTTCTGCTTAACACTAAGAACCACATGTTTAATATTAAGGGTTACACCAATACACAAAGGTAGAAACCCAATAGATGTAAACAACTATAGGCCAATATCAAACTTGCCTTTACTATCCAAAATCTTTGAGGAACTTGTACACAAAGAGATTACAGTGGACCCTCGGTTTTCGTTGAAAATTCTTTACAGAATGCTGTTTGAGTGTCGTTACCGAACGAATTTGTTCTCATAAGGACAAATGTAAATTAGATTAGTCATTTCAGACCCTCAAAAATACACTTACAAAAGCACTTACGAAAATACACTTACATAATTGTTCGAGTTTGGAGGTGAACGAAAACCGAGGGTCCACTGTATATTCCTTTATAACCTCACAAAGCATTCTCAGCACAAATGACACAATTATAAAAATGCTAGACCTGCTTTACACAGCATTTGAAAAAACTGAATATCCACTAGCACTCTTTATCGACCTAATGAAAGCTTTTGATACAGTAGACAACAGCATCCAATTTCACAAACTTGATCATTACAGTATAAGAGGCCATGCACTTGCAAATACAGTAGAACCCCCGTATCCACTGATTCGGTATCCGCAGTTTCTGTTATCCACTGTTTATTGTGGCCCAAAAATACCTTTTAATTTTGTATAATAATGGCCCCAAAGTGCAAAGTTGACAGTTGTTCAAAGCCCAAGAGAAGCCGTGAAGTGCTTCCCATCAGTGAAAAAGTGATAATTCTCCACTTATTGTGCATATTTTATCAATTAAACTTTATAATAGGTATATATAGGACTTACCTATAGGGTTTGCTACTATCCCATGTGGATACTAACAGCCAGCAGTATGTCTCTATTAAGGACACAACCACCTCAACAAGACCTCTGGACGTAGATGAATGGTTCAGAGAACCGACGAGTTGGTAAATTAGACACATATGCAACACTTGGGTATCTTTATTGAGGAAACGTTTCGCCACACAGTGGCTTCATCAGTTCATACAAAGGAGAATCGTGAAGAACAGGAGGAGTTTGAGGTGGTCAGTCCATCAATCTTGAACAGAATACAGCATTTATGCGAAGAGGTAGCTTATATACTGTAGGCAGGAGAGGTGCAGCAGTCGTAGGAGGTGTCACATTTGACCAATGTGGAAGTAGGTCGTGTGAATTCTTCGCTTGCCTAATCCTTGGGCACGACCTACTTCCACATTGGTCAAATGTGACACCTCCTACGACTCCTGCACCTCTCCTGCCTACAGTATATAAGCTACCTCTTCGCATATATGCTGTATTCTGTTCAAGATTGATGGACTGACCACAAACTCCTCCTGTTCTTCACGATTCTCCTTTGTATGGACTGATGAAGCCACTGTGTGGCGAAACGTTTCCTCAATAAAGATACCCAAGTGTTGCATGTGTCTAATTTACCAAGACCTCTGGACACTGGCATACCACAGGGAATGTCCTTGTCCCTCTGCTTTTCTTTTTATACATCAACGACCCTCCAAATGTATTGCAACAACTTAGACCCATTCTCTTTGCTGATGACACAACTTTTGTCATCTCCCACCCTAATCTTGCATCACTCAAAACTACTGTTAATAAAGAGCTCCTAAAAATATCAACCTGGATGACTACCAATAAACTTACAGTTAACACTGAAAAAACCTTCTATATTATGTTTGGAAGCAGAACAAGTGATGTCCAACTAAACATTATGACTAACAATACTCTTATAGCTAAACATAATGAGGGAAAATTTCTGGGTCTACACCTTGACAGCAACTTGAAATTCAACACTGATATCCAACACAACAAAAAAGAGTATCCAAAACTGTTGGGATCCTCTCAAAGATACATTACTATGTATACCACAAACAGCACTACTTACACTATACAATTCTCTGATCTATTCCTACCTCGCCTATGCTATTTGTGCCTGGAGATCCGCAACACCAATTCACCTTAACCCTTTGAGGGTCCAGACCCCCAATCTGAAAATTCCCCACAGGGTCCAAGACTTTTCAATTTTTTCTTTTGAAAATGGTAGAGAATCTTTTTCTGAAGGTAATAAAACAAAAAGGACGAAATTTGATAAAAAACTGATGAAATTACGCTCTCGCGAATTTTGCTGTCAGAAATATTTACGAATTGGCAATTTTGCCTACTTTGAGTCCTATTTTAGGCCAATTACATTGTTTCATTAGACCAAATTCTTAACTATCTTGCTAGTACATGTATGTGTTCCATTTAATCTACTGATCACAAGAAATCGACCAATCAATTATTTCAACTACCTCTGTAATCTTTTGACAACCACCCACAGGATGGGTATGGGGTGCATAATAAATCTATAAAAATCAATTTTATTATAGAATATTTCATATTATTTTTTAAAAAATACATGAAATAAAAAGTTTAAAAAATGTGCTAAAATGGTAGTTTATGGCATATTTCGACGTTTTAGAGCGGTTTGAGTGCTTTTCTGACAAAACTCATTTTTTAGCTAAAATACTTAGATAATCAAACTTTAAAATAGAATTTCTACTGCAATTGAAATTTATGGGAAAAGGTATATTTTATCTAAAAAAAAAGGTTTTCAGAAAATCCTTGAAAATGCCTTGAATCGTTATATATGAAACTCCTTGAAGAATGGTGTTAAGACAAGTGTCAGATAACACTGACAGCCCAATGACATTGATGAATGAATGTGCGCAGGGAACCCAGCTTTGTTTTCACTGTCTAACCTAACCTAACCTAAAGATATTAAACTAACTAACCAATAATGTGATTGGAATTTGGTAATTTGGTCAATTTCACACAAAGTTCAAAATATTCTAATTTTAAAATAGGGTTCAGAATAAACAATGCAGGCATTCCTGCCACTAAAATAACATTTCCTCTGTTTATTAGTTACATTTCCAAGCTTTACACATGAATTCCATTTTGATTTCTTTTCACATAAAGAATTTTTATTCACACCAAAAAATAGAAGATTTACTGTTATGCAATATTGTAATAAATGTATAAATAATATCACCACATTCGTGAATGCACATTAGACCTCCCAGCTGATGTGTATTCGATGCGTGAGATTTGTTTACTCTTGAACATAGGCAAAAATCAAACATTTCTGCTAATTTGAGCTCAATTTCAAGCTATTTTGAGTACTAAAACCAATCACAATCATATATTTTCCATTCTATCAAATAAGACCAAGAAACCGTGAATACAACTGTAAAAAACATACGAAAATACACCTCAAATTCGTTGTTTTAATCCAAAAACACGATCGTAGTTTTTTCTCATTATGCACTGCGTGCTGCAGGATTTGTTTTATATGGTGCACACTTACCACATACAGTGGACCCCCGGTGTTCGTGATGCTCCAGACTCGAACAATTATGTAAGTGTATTTTTGTAAGTGCTTTTGTAAGTGTATTTTTAGGGGTCTAAAAGGACTAGTCTAATTTACATTATTCCTTATGGGAATAATTTCGTTTGGTAACGGCACTTAACAGCATTCTGGAACGAAAAAATCACGAAAACTGGGGGTCCACTGTAGGCGCATTCTCTCATATCTAGGCCCAAATTTACCGCTCACAGCTTATCTGAGTGGGCTGAGCTCATGACGTAGTACTACGGCTTGGACCCTGACTTCAATGCCATAAAACTACGGTATGGACCCTCAAAGGGTTAAGTCAATAATAACCCAACAAAAAGCCACAGTACAAATGATCACACAGTCCATTGCTAGACACCCCCTCCTCACTCTTCAAAGACCTAAATCTACTCACTATAGAAAACATTCACTCTTACTACTGTGCATCCTACATTTACAAAACAAATTCTAATATTAATCCTGACCTGAAGCACTTTCTTGATAGTTTCAACAGGACCCATAGACATAATACTAGGCACAAAAAATCTCTGGCATTCCCTGTGTCTGGCTAAATCTCTTAAAAAATCCAATGTACATAAAAGGGCCCCAAATCTGGAACTTTTTGTCGGAAATCCAGAACCACTATCTCGGCCAGCATTTTCAAAACTATCATTAAAAAACAATGCCTTTTTCCTATCCCAACATCTGCTAAATATGTGAAAGCCACATATCCATATTCTCAATGCATGAACATATGTAAAACAATATACAGTGGACCCCCGGTGTTCATGATTTATTCGTTCCAGAATGCTGTTCAAGTGCCGTTACCAAACGAATTTGTTCCCATAAGGAATAATGTAAATTAGACTAGTCCTTTTAGACACCCAAATATACACTTACAAAAGCACTTACTAAAATACACTTACATAATTGTTCGAGTCTGGAGCATCACTAACACTCCCAACTCGCCCTTTTATGTAAGTTTACTATTTTAAGTGCTTTT
Organism: Cherax destructor; assembly: GCA_009830355.1. Classification (NCBI taxonomy): domain Eukaryota; kingdom Metazoa; phylum Arthropoda; class Malacostraca; order Decapoda; family Parastacidae; genus Cherax; species Cherax destructor. The sequence goes on from WNWK01009527.1 coordinate 41,228, forward strand.
ATAGGTGTATTTTTGGGGGTCTGAAATGGACTAATCTAATTTGCATCATTCCTTATGGGAATAAATTTGTTTGGTAACAGCACTTGAACAGCATTCTGGAATGAAGAATGTTCGATTTCCGGGGGTCCACTGTACAGTGGAGCCCCGGTTTACGTACTGCTCCAAACTCGAACAATTATGTAACTGTATTTTTGTAAGTGCTTTTGTAAGTGTATTTTTGGGGGTCTAAAAGGACTAATCTAATTTACATTATTCCTTATGGGAACAAATTCGTTTGGTAACGGCACTTGAACAGCATTCTGGAACGAATTAATTACGTAAACCGGGGTACCACTGTACTCTTATTCTCAATATCTGTAATCCTCCCAAACATTAAAACATTGATTGTGTCCCCTTTATGTTATGCTAAAATCCTCATCATGTATCATAATCAAATCTGTAATTCCTTAAACAATTAAACTTGATAAAAGCCATATAGCATGAATTAAGAGAATATTTAGTTCTGTTGTATTCATTATAATTCCTAAATTTATATTTACACTCATCCAAGTGACTATGTATAAAATTACTCAAATTGTCACTGCCTTCTTAATCTTAAGTTAGTCTTAAGCTTGCGGGAAATGCTTTTCATATTAAGAGGTTTTGTGCATGTACACCTAAATGTCATTCACCTTTGTACAAACATTGTATCATGCTGAAATAAAGTATTATTATTATTAAGCTAAGATTTTTTTCGGATTTTTAACTCCGGAGGGTTAGGCACCCAGGATAACCCAAGAAAGTCAGTGCATCATTGAGGACTGTGTCTTATTTTTGTTGGGATTCTTAAATCTTGTCCCTCAGGTGCGACCCACACCAGTTGACTAACACCCAGGTACCTACCGTATTTCGCGGCTTATAAGACTTGTTTGTTTCAATGGCTTGGCATCGGACATAACAGGGAGAGCTACAACCAACCACAAACTTATAGCTCCTGTCACTGACCTTCAGTTTATAGGACGCAGGGTGGTTTTTGGAGACATTTTATAGAAAAAAATGCGTCTAATAAGCGGCGAAATACGGTACTTGCTTGTTAAGTGAATGGGACAACAGGTGTAAGGAAATATGCCCAATGTTTCCACCCTTGCTGGGGATTAAATCCGGACACTATGTTAGTTACCATTTTGTCCTAGGCACATGTCGATTAGACACTAGGCCTGTTGTATGTATGTGTGTGTGTGCAACGAAACACTTCGAAATGTTTCGGCCCCGCCGGGAATTGAACCCGGGCCCTCCGTGCGTAAAGCAAGAGCGCTAGCCACCATGCCATCGGGGCGTATGTGATGCGAGAGCGTTGCCTACCAGGCCAAGGGGCACCACTTGCTTTAGAAGCCCCCCTCCCTCACTCTTCCCGTGTGTGTGCGTGCACGTGTGCATATGTGTGTGCACGTGCATGATCTGGCAGTGAATAATGGATTGGACATAAGTGTTTTGAATAGTTTTCTGGATTCAAAGTGGGACAAACATCAGTAGAGGATGAAAACTCTTATCATACATCAACATCAAAAACAGATGACAACAATGAAAAAGTGAGGAAGGTTATTCACAAAGATTATCATCAAAATATCCAGAACAGTGCAAGTACTGAAGGAATTTCTTATGGGTCGTGTGAAAGCATTTTGACTGAAAAATTGAATTTGAGGTAAGTGGCTGTGAAATCTGTGCCCCACTTGTTGACTCTAAGACCAAAAAGACCATCGTTTTCTTGCCTCCCTCAAGGGGCAGCATTTGAACATGTTAAGATTCAAGCAGAATCAAAGGCCATGCTAGATGCAGTCATGAAAGAGTTCCATTAATGTTTTGAGAAGTGGCAGAGGTGCTGGGATCAGAGTATAGCCTCCCAGGGAAAGTACTTAGATGGAGACAACTTCAACAAGGTGATTAGGTAAGCCTGTACATTTTTTTTTTGCTGCAGTTCAGGAACTTTCTGATAGTACTTCATATATAATGCACATCCTCTCCCCTGATACATCCTCTCCCCCGATAGATCTATTTGTGACTTGATGAAGCCCACTGCGTTTGCAAAACATTGTCAATAAAGGATCACATTATACTGCATGTATCTATTAAACAGATAGAAAATGTAAGACAGGAGTGGGTGTAAACAGTTATGAATGCAGGAGGAGGGTGGGTTGATGTCTATCACGGGTCTTATTTCTTCAATAAAAGCTGATATGGCCCTCAATTGTTTCCATAGACAAGTGGAACCAAAAGCTTTGTTCTCCTAAGTTCAGATTATCTGTGTATTTCCACAACTGTCACAGCTGCAGAGTCAAGCAGCAAGACACACAAGTACGGAGAGTTCACCATGAAAAATACAATGGAGTTTTAAGTCTTTGAGGTTTTGGAGGAAGAGTTTAAGGCTCAGATGGTGAAATGGAAGAGGATGCAGTAGTAAGAATGGGAGGTGAAGAGGTAAAAACATCAGAAGAAAAGACTTCATAATGGTTGAACATGGGGGTGACTGTTGCAAAGGGCACAACAAGGTCCTGTGGGTGATGAGTAGCTCTAAAGAGCCATGGAAGCCTTCCATGAAGATGGAGCTCAGTCACTGACACAGCATATGATAGGCCCTTCCATGAAGATGGAGCTCAGTCACTGACACAGCATATGATAGGCCCTTTTCCTTTGAGACTGGATTTCACTCTCATACGTTTTGACTTTGGTGGTAGGAAGATTTGAGCACAAGTGGCTCTTGAATGTTGCTGTATTAGTGTGTGGCACATGAGAACAGTACCTTAGCTTTAATTGAGGAAGGACTGTGTGGGTATTGCAATGAGTGTCATCAATAAAGTGGATTTGGAAAAGGGCAGAGTGTTCAATGTCAACAATACACATCTTGCTCTTGAGTGTACGAAAAGAAGCATATTGGCCAACATGTCTCATGAGTACTTTGCCAATACCATGGTCAGTAAGGTAATGAGTAAGGGTTGTCAGCTGGAGTGAAAAGAATTTTCTTTAAGATTATCTTTGAAATAAGTCTTGGAGGGAAAGAGGTTTCCAGGTAGTATATTTGTTTGGATACGAGTGAGTTGTGTCAAGTTACAGTCAGGATCGTCTAGCACATGTTGAAGTCATTTGGACAATGGCCCAGTGGCTTACGCGACGGTCTGGAGTTTTGCAACTCTGCGACCTTGGGTTCGAACCCCACCCGTGGTATGGTTTGTTTGCAATCGTGTCATTACGATTTCGTGAGTCAATGGGTGTTTGTCATTCTGTCCTGTGATGAGAAAACCCGAAAACAGTCTGCATTACGAAAAAACAATGGGAGAAAGGTAAATACAGAGGAAGGTTTGAGCTACTGGGGTGAGAAACCAAAAGGACTGCCTGAAAACAATACCAGGTTCTGAGGAGAGTCCATGAGCATGCAGGGGTCAACATGAGTGCGTGTAGGGAAATTATTCATAAAACATTGGTAATTACCCCCAACTCTATTTCCCCACCTACTACCGAACCCAACAAGGGAAGGTTTAACCGTTTACTAAAAAAGTGACCCCAGAGCTAACGGAGAGGTATATACAAATATCAACGTTGAGCTATATGACAGTCATAGGATAAGTGGTGTCTACTCATCGAAGCTTGCCTGGCCCTACCTGGATAGATTACCCTACCAGACAAGGAACTGCAATGCTATAGTCAATTAATTTATGCAGGACCGACAAAGAACAGGACAGAGTTTAGTTTGGTTTTGACATGCCATGGCCATTTTGGGGGGAGGTGAAGTCCACCCGGTGCAGCCATGACAACAAACACCATAGTACCTGACTGGGTAAAAAAGGTCCCAACATCTGGGGTATAACATAACATAATGTTCCCAGTAATCTTGTAGCAAGTCCTGCCATCTGGGGTATAGTAATATACATAATAAAATACATAATATTCCCAGGTAATCTTGTACCAAGTCTTGCCATCTCAGGTATAATATGCATATTATTTCCCAGTAATCTTGTACCAAGAGAATTATATGAGATTAAATTGGGATCTTACTAAAATAAAAACATGCCTATACACAAATTTTTTATTTCAGTTTTTTGTAGCAAACACAAAAGCCTTTTTAAGCAATTCTTTACATCATATACTCTGAGGGTCATGCAGTGACCTCTAGAATAAATGAAGAGGTTAACTGTTCAATTTTTGACCAAAAAAAATATAAAATATCGCTGGAAACTCTGCTGATTTCAAGTACAGACATCTGACTAAGTAAATGATAATCATTATCAAAGGAATTATCTTCCAATGAAATGTTTCTTTCCTATGACCTCAAAATGACCTAGAATTTTAATAACAAATCTGAAGAGATTTGAAGATTGTTGGGTGTTTAGCAGTGGTTGCCTTAATGAACACAATTATGCTTTACTTTTAAAGGTACACTCATTTTCAGGTGTCAATATCAACTTGCTTTATTTGAAAAACCTTTGACAGTGAACAGGTTTAAGATGCATCTTTTTTTAAGAATGCTAAAGTTCTATTCTAGACCTGATAGCATTGCTGTATGACCCTTATGGGTTTAGTGCTTAGTTACGATAATAATAATAATCTAGACCTGATAGTTGTAAAAAAACTTTGTGAACACACTTAACACAAATATGATTCCTCTCTTTGATGAGTTTTCATGTGTTTTTTAAGACTAACATTTGATCTAAAGTCTCGTAAACACTCTGAACAATTATATGGTTTCTCTCCTGTGTGAACTCTCAAATGTTGTTCAAGCTGTTCTTTTCGTATAAATCTTCTTGAACATTCTGAACACTCGTATGGTTTCTCTCCAGTATGAATTTTGTAATGTTGTTTAAGATGAGAGTTTCTCGAAAAAGATTTAAAACACACTGAACACTGATGCGATTTCTCTCCTGTGTGAACTTTTCTATGTCTTATTAAACTGGTATTACTTGCGAAGCCTTTTTGACACAGCGAACAGTTATACAGTTTATCTCCTAAATGAACTGTCAAGTGCTGTTCTAAATTTTTTAGATTAATTCTTTTGTGACACACTAAACATCTGTGTGTTTTCTCTACCTTTTCTCCCGGATGACTTTTCATGTGGTATTTTAGATGTGAATTTTGTGTAAAACCTTTCATGCACACTGAACACTGGTATGGTTTTTCTCCTGTATGAAGTCTCATGTGTCGCATTACAACTGCTTTATCTGTAAAGTGTTTTAGACACACTGAACACTGATATGGTTTTTCTCCTGTGTGAACTCTCATGTGCCGTTTTATGTATCCTTTAGTTAAAAAGTCTTTTGAACACAATGAACAGTTATTTGGTTTTTCTCCTATATGACCTTTTAAGTGTTGTTCAAAAATGTTTTTTTCTGTAAACTCTTCAAGGCACACTGAACACTTAAAAGGTTTCTCTGGCATATGAGTTACCATATGTTGCATGACAGTTTTCTGATCTGTAAATTCTTCCTGACACACTGAACACTGATATAATACATTTTCTGTTTGAAGTGTCGAATATTCCTCTTTAACTTCAGATTCTCCTATACATGCTGAGCTCTTCCCAGGATTCACTTCACTATGAACTTTCATATGTACCATGATCATTTTTTCATCTGTGAACTCTTTGAAACATAATGAACACTGATAAATTAAATCTTCTGTATGAACTTCATGTTTCTCTATACCATTATAATTGATGCACACTGAACTCTCTTCAGGGCTTTCTTCTTTATGAAATTTCAAATGTGGCTTGATTTCTTTATCAGAAAACTTTTTCTGACACACTGTAGACTGATATAACAAATCTTCCAAGTGAACAGGCTTGTGTTCATCTACAATGGTCTTATTGCGTTTCTCTTCTCTGTCATCTTTCGAGTGTTTTAAAAGAATTTTTTCATCTGAGAAGTTCTGCACCGACACTGAAAACTGGCATGATCTCTCCTCTGCAGGAGCTGTAACTTCATCTTTTTTATCATTTATATCTCCTACACACACAGAATTCTCCTCAGGCTTTTCTGCTCTATGAACTTTCATGTGTTGTATGACATCTTTTTTATCTCTAAATTCATTCTGACACATTGTACACTGATATATCGTATCATCTGTGTCAACTGTACACTGATATATCGTATCTTCTGTGTCAACTGTACACTGATATATCGTATCTTCTGTGTCAACTATACCATCTTCCACTTGAACTGGAAAATTTCCTTCCTGTGCTGAACTCTCCTCAAGTTTCTCTTCTCTATGAACTGTAGTGTGTTGTTCAAGAGTCAAATTATCTTTAAAGTCTTCCAGACACACTGAACATTTGTATGATTTGCCTTCTTCATGAACTTTCATGTGTTCTTTTAGATCAGATTTATCTGAAAAGTCTTTTAAACAAACTGAACACTGATGTGGATTTTCTCCTAAATGACTTTTCTTATGATGTATTAGACTTGCCTTACTGAAAAACCCTTTAACACACACCGAACATTTATATTTTTTTCTTTGTGAATGAACTTTTAGGTGCTGTTTTACATCAGCTAACTGAGAACTTTTTTTGGAACGTGATGAAAACCGATATTTCTTTATTTCATGAATTCTCATGTGTTGTATTAGACGTATGCTATCTGACAGGTCCTTTAGACAAACTGAACACTGGTATGACTTTTCTCCTGTATGGCATTTAACATGTTGTTTAAGATTTTTTAAATGTAAGAAGCCTTCTGCACACACTGAACACTGGTATGGTTTTTTTCTATGAACTTTTAAATGCTGGTCTAGATGTATTTTCTGAGAACATTTTTTAAAACACACTGAACACTGGTATGGTTTTTCTCCTGTATGCATCCTCATGTGTCGTATTTGACTTGATTTTTCTGCAAAGTCTTTTAGACATACTGAACATTGAAATGGCTTTTCTCCTGTATGATGTCTCACATGTCTTAATAGCCTTGCTTTATTTATAAAACGTTCTGAACAGAAAGAACAATGAAATGGTCTCTCACCTGTGTGGATTCTCAGGTGCTGATCAAGAAGTGATTTTTGTGAGAAATCTTTGGAACACACTGAACACTGATATTTCTCATCAGAATGAATTACCATGTGTCGTCCAAGAACTGCTTTATCTGAAAAACTTCTCTGACACACTGAACACTGAAAAGGTTTTTCTCCTGTATGAGTTCTTGTGTGTCTTGTTAACTTTGTTTTACTTAAAAAACCTTTTGAACACACTGCACAGTTATATGGCTTTCCTCCATTATGAACCACTAAGTGTCGATCTAAATGTGATTTTTCTGAAAACGATCTTGAACAAATAGAACACTGATAAAACTTCCCTTCTGCATGGGCTCTTAGGTGCTGTTTAAAACGTAATTTTTTAATGAATTTAGTGTTGCACAATAAACACTTGTATGGCTTATCTCCCGTATGAATTCCCATGTGTTGTTGTAGAACTTGTTTACTTGAAAAGTCTTTTAAACACACTATACACTGAAAGGGATTTTCTCCGCGATGATTTCTTAGATGTCGTATTAGACTTCCCTGCTTAAAAAAGACTTTTTGACATTTTGAACAAGTATATGGTTTCTCTCCCGTATGATTTTCCCAGTGCTTTTGCAAATCAGTCTTTTTTGTAAATTTCTCTGAGCACAATAAACACTGGTGTGATTTCAACAAGTTTTTTTCTACATGAACTCCTGAGGGTTGCAGTTGATGTGATTTTTCTGTACAGTCATTTAGACACATTGAACACTGATGTGGTTTCACTTCTGTATGAATTCTTATCTGTTTTATTAGAGTTGATTTTGGCTTAAAGATTGTTCTACATTCTTGAGCCTCAACGAGGCTTTTGCTTGATTTATCCTTCATACAATCCATTGTAAATGATTTTTATGGTGCAACTTTTGAGCAGTGAAATATATGTTCTCATGTAAGATCTCTTATGTAAGATGTAATTGTAATGAAATTTTTTATAAAGAATCAAGACACAAATGTGGTCTGAATTTTTGTTTAAACTCAAATTTTCTAAGATATATTGAACTGTAGTAAGAAAGTTATTACTTATGAATTTCTGAATGAAGCAAAGTCTTTTTGTGTGGAATATTTATGTAAGTTTAGCATAGCAATATAACGAAACATTTACACCCTTTACACTTTAATTTTTAGTATCATTAGATTAAAGGTATAAAAACTTGCAGTTATGTTCCAATTCAGAGGGTTATTTGAAATGTGATGTACATGCAAGAGTAATACATGTACTGAGTGATGGTGAATGTGTTTTCTCTCGAGTTTATCTTACCATGTAGATACGGTAAAATCTGGAAAGAGGGGAAGGTCATTACACTAAGCATGGATACACATACATAAAGCCATGAGATTTTGAATCTTATTTGACAATGGGCTCTGGACTGATGTCTGTAAATTATTTACTTAGGCAATTACATGCTTGCTATTATTAAATTTATCGTTCCTCTTCACAAATAAATAAATTATTATTATTATTATAATCAAATAGAAGCGCTAAACCACAGGGGTTCAAATAAATAAAGATAATTATACTAATTAGTTTGTCAACAAAAGCACTTTACCTTTTCAAAGTGTTAATGGTTTTACTATGAATGACAGTACACAATGTGGAACATTTAAGTGTCTACTTCAAACTAGAGCTTCAAAAAGGAATACTGTACCCATACTGCAGGATAGTGATGGATAAAAAGGTCATATTATTCACAGAACATATGACAAAACAAATTTTTTATGTGAATGCATCTGATTGTATGGAAATAACATGAAGCAGAGTATGTAATATGTTCAGGTAGATAACTTATATACATTGTTTAAAATACAGTTAATTATCCAAGAAAAATCAATGGTAAATATTAAACATTTAAAGTACAGACACACTGCATTTTAAGTCAACAGTCAAGTATTAGAAAATTGCATTTTAATTTAAAATATTAACTTCCTTATTAATTAATATGAACTTCAGTGCACTAGGTGTAAATAATGCATGCACTGCATTTCATAGCAATACAATGTTACAGAAATATGTAACATGTTGCACAACATTTCCATTAGTGAAGTTACATTCTCAGGATGCAGAGTATGTGCATTTAGCAGCCAAGACAGCAAGTCTGCATGACTGAGCCAGGATGCTGAGTATATACTATGTAGTAACCAGGATGCTGAGTATATATGTAGTAACCAGGATGCTGAGTATATATGTAGTAACCAGGGTGCTGAGTATATATGTAGTAACCAGGATGCTGAGTATATATATAGTAACCAGGGTGCTGAGGCAACCTTTAAGATACTGTGTATTGACACACTGATAAGGATTATAACACTAGCTGCTGACACTATTTTTCTGCAGTAATTCTGTCACATACACAAGCTTTATAGCACTGGGTCTTGGCACTGCTGAAGTGATTCTTCTGGTGAAAGGACAACCTGCAGAAAGACAAAAAAAAAAAAAAAAGACATTAACAAAGTTTGACATCCTTTAATAAAACATCTCAGCTAATTTAACCCTTTCGGGGTCGGTGCCGTACTAGTACGTTTTACGAGCAGGGGTTGGTGCCGTACTAGTACGCCCAAATTCTAGCAGCCTCAATTTAAGCAGAAAACGTCTGGTAGGCATACATATGAAAGAATGGGTCTGTGTGATCAGTGTGTGCAGTATAAAAAAAAATCCTGCAGTACACACTGCATAATGAGAGAAACAAAACTCTGACTGTTTTTTTCGATTAAAACAGCGACTTTGCAGTCGATTTTCGTATGGTATTTATTGATGTATTCTCGTTTTCTTGGTCTCATTTGATAGAATGGAAGATATATTACAGAAATAGAGATGATTTTGATTGGTATGACAATGACAAGTACATTGAAATTGAGCTCAAAGTAGCGAAAATGTTCGATTTTTGACGATGTTCAAGAGTAAACAAATCACACCATGCGTCCAATACACATCAACTGGCGAGTCTTATATTCATGCACAAGTGCTCTGATATTATTTATACCATTTTTACAATAATGCAGTTGTATACATAACAGTAAATCTTCTATTATTGTGAGAATAAAAATTCAAAATGGAAAGCAAAAGTAATGGAACAGGGGCTTGGAGACGTGGCTAACGAACAGAGAACATGTTATTTTAGTGCCAGGAATGTCTGCCTTGTTTACTCTGGACCCTATTTTGAAATTGGCATCGTTTGAAATTTGTGTGAAATTGGAAAATTGCCATTTTCTGACCACTATTTTGGGTAGATGAAATTAGTAAATAGGCAGTTTCTTCTACTCATTCGATAGAAGAAATGGAGTTCTAGCGAAATAGCTATAATTTTAGGAGACTGAAACATTGGAATTTGTCGAAAATAGGGCTCAAAGTGGGTGAAATCGCCGATGCGTCAGTGTCATAGATACCGATAACTTCGCGAAAGCATAATTACGTTAGTTTTCGATCAAATTTCATAATTTTGGTGGCGTTATGATCGGAAAAAGATTCTCTATCATTTCATAAGAAAAAATTAATTTTTTTTTTTTTCCAAAAAAATGTCGACCCGAGGAACACTTTCCTGAGAAGGCCTGTTGACCCCCAAAGGGTTAAAACTCTGCTGCAGGACGACCTGGCCAGTTTCTTCAATACATGCATGGCATATATATTTTCTAATTAGAGTTTCTCATAGTCATATAATATTTTAAAGAAAAGTAATTATTCAACATGACTTGTGACCTGTTTTGGGGATTATCCACCTTTGCTGTCCGGCCTCTTGTCTGGTTTTACTGATTTCCAACCTCCAAGACTAGATAATATTTACTCATGGAACTGTGAATAATATATAAGGTTAAGATTTACTAAAGAAGAAAACCGTCAAAGTGGGATGTTTGAATGTGCGTGGATGTTGTGCGAATGATAAGAAAGAGATGATTGTAGACGTTATGAATGAAAAGAAGCTGGATGTCTTGGCTTTAAGTGAGACAAAGCTGAAGGGGGTAGGAGAGTTTCAGTGGGGAGAAATAAATGGGATTAGGTCAGGGGTTTCAAATAGAGTTAGAGCTAAAGAAGGAGTGGCAATAATGTTGAATAATCAGTTATGGCAGGTAAAGAGGGAATATAAATGTATAAATTCAAGGATTATGTGGAGTAAAATAAAGGTTGGATGTGAAAAGTGGGTTATAGTAAGTGTTTATGCACCTGGAGAAGAGAGAAGTGTAGAGGAGAGAGAGAGATTTTGGGAAATGTTGAGCGAGTGTGTGGGGAGTTTTGAACTAAGTGAGAGAGTAATTGTGGTTGGGGATCTTAATGCTAAAGTGGATAAAAATGTTGTGGAGGGAGTAGTAGGTAAATTTGGGGTGCCAGGGGTAAATGTAAATGGGGAACCATTAATTGAGCTATGTGTAGAAAGAGGTTTGGTAATAAATAATACATATTTTATGAAAAAGAGGATAAATAAGTATACAAGGTATGATATAGCACGTAATGAAAGCAGTTTGTTAGATTATGTATTGGTGGATAAAAGGTTGATGGGTAGGCTTCAGGATGAACATGTTTATAGAGGGGCAACGGATATATCGGATCATTATTTAGTTGTAGCTACAGTTAGAGTAAAAGGTAGATGGGACAAAAAGAAAATGGCAACAGCAAGTAAGAGAGAGGTAAAAGTGTATAAACTAAGGGAGGAGGAAGTTAGGGTGAGATATAAGCAACTATTGGCAGAAAGGTGGGCTAGTGCAAGTATGAGTAGTGGGGGGGGGGGTTGAAGAGAGTTGGGATAGTTTTAAAAATGCAGTATGTATTAGAATGTGGGGCAGAAGTTTGTGGCTATAGGAGGGTGGGTGCAGGAGGAAAGAGGAGTGAGTGGTGGAATGAAGAAGTAAAGGGTGTGATAAAAGAGAAAAAGGTAGCTTATGAGAGGTTTTTACAAAACAGAAGTGTTAATAGAAGAGCAGAGTACAGTGGACCCCCGAGTTTCGGTCACCTTGGAAATCAAACAATTATGTAAGTGTAATATTGTAAGTGCTTTTGTAAGTGTATTTTTGGGGGTCTAAAATGGACTAACCTACTTGACATTATTCCTTAAGGGAGTAAATTCGTTCGGTAATGGCACTTGAGCAGCCTTCTGGAATGAAATATGACCGAAACTCGGGGGTCCACTGTATATGGAGAGTAAAAGAAAGGTGAAGAGAGTGGTGAGAGAGTGCAAAAGAAGAGCAGATGAAAGAATGGGAGAGGCTCTGTCAAGAAATTTTGCTGAAAACAAGAAAAAATTTTGGAATGAGATAAGCAAGTTAAGAAAGCCTAGGGAACGAATGGATTTGTCAGTTAAAAACAGAGTAGTTGAGTTAGTAGATGGGGAGCTGGAGGTATTGGGTAGATGGGGAGCTGGAGGTATTGGGTGGATGGCGGGAATATTTTGAGGGACTTTTAAATGTCGATGAAAAAAGGGAGGCGGTAATTTCATGCACTGGCCAGGGAGGTATAACATCGTTTAGGAGTGAAGAAGAGCAGGATATGAGTGTGGGGGAGGTGCGTGAGGCATTACGTAGAATGAAAGGGGGTAAAGCAGCTGGAACTGATGGGATAATGAGTGGTTGGTATTGTTGTTTAATAAATGTATGAAAGAGGGGAAGGTACCTAGGGATTGGCAGAGAGCATGTATAGTTCCTTTATATAAAGGGAAGGGGGATAAAAGAGATTGTAAGAATTATAGGGGAATAAGTTTTATTTAAATAAAGAAAAATTGGATATCACATTGGAGAGAGGGATTATGGAAGAAGTAAATGTTTTCAAATATTTGGGAGTTGACGTGTCAGCAGATGGGTTTATGAAGGATGAGGTTAACCATAGAATTGATTAAGGAAAAAAGGTGAGTGGTGCGTTGAGGTATCTGTGGAGACACAAAACGTTATCCATGGAGGCAAAGAAGGGAATGTACGAAAGTATAGTGGTACCAATACTATTATATGGGTGTGAAGCATGGGTTGCAAATGCTGCAGCGAGAGGTGGCTGGAGGCAGTGGAGATGTTTTGTCTAAGGCCAATGTGTGGTGTAAATATTATGCAGAAAATTCGGAGTGTGGAAATTAGGAGAAGGTGTGGAGTTACTAAAAGTATTTGTCAGAGGGCTGAAGAGGGGTTGTTGAGGTGGTTTGGTCATTTAGAGAGAATGGATCAAAGTAGAATGACTTGGAGAGCGTATAAATCTGTAGGGGAAGGAAGGCGAGGTAGGGGTCATCCTCGAAAAGGTTGGAGGGAGGGGGTAAAGGAGGCTTTGTGGGCGAGGGGCTTGGACTTCCAGCAAGCATGTGTGAGCGTGTTAGATAGGAGTGAATTGAGACAAATGGTTTTTGGGACCTGACGAGCTGTTGGAGTGTGAGCAGGGTAACATTTTGTGAAGGGATTCAGGGAAACCAGTTAATTGATTCAGTTGGACTTGAGTCCTGGAAATGGGAAGTACAATGCCTGCACTTTAAAGGAGGAGTCTGGGATAGTGACAGCTGGGAGGGACTTATTCTCAGCTGTCGTATCTGAGCGCCTCTGCAAAGACAGTGATTATGTATGAGTGTGGTGAAAGTGTTGAATGATGATGAAAGTATTTTCTTTTTGGGTATTTTCTTTCTTTTTGGGTCACCCTGCCTCGGTGGGAGACGGCCGACTTGTTGAAAAAAAAAAAAAGTTTACTGAGTATACCAGGTAAAGTGTACGGTAGGGTTATTATTGAAAGAATTAGAGGTAAGACAGAGAGTAGGAATGCAGATGAGCAAGGAAGCTTCAGAGTGGGTAGGGGATGTGTAGATCAAGTGTTTACATTGAAGCATATATGTGAACAGTTTTTAGATAAAGGTAGGGAAGTTTTCATTGCATTTATGGATTTAGAAAAGGCATATGATAGAGTGGATAGGGGAGCAATGTGGCAAATGTTGCAAGTGTATGGAATAGGTAGTAAGTTACTGAATGCTGTAAAGAGTTTTTATGAGGATAGTGAGGCTCAGGTTAGGGTGTGAAGGAGAGAGGGAGATTACTTCCCTGTAAAAGTAGGTCTTAGACAGGGCTGTGTAATGTCACCATGGTTGTTTAATATATTTATAGATGGGGGTTGTAAAAGAAGTAAATGCTAGGGTGTTGGGGAGAGGAGTGGGATTAAATTTTGGGGAATTAAATACAAAATGAGAGTTGACACAGTTACTTTTTGCTGATGATACTGTGCTTATGGGAGATTCTAAAGAAAAGTTGCAAAGGTTAGTGGACGAGTTTGGGAGGGTGTGTAAAGGTAGAAAGTTGAAAGTGAACATAGATAAGAGTAAGGTGATGAGGGTATCAAACAATTTAAATAAAGAAAAATTTGATATCACATTGGAGAAAGGGATTATGGAAGAAGTGAATGTTTTCAGATATTTGGGAGTTGTCAGCAGATGGGTTTATGAAGGATGAGGTTAACCATAGAATTGATGAAGTAAAAAGGTGAGTGGTGTGTTGGGGTATCTCTGGAGACAAAAAACGTTATCCATGGAGGCAAAGAAGGGAATGTATGAAAGTATAGTGGTACCAACACTCTTATATAAGTGTGAAGCATGGGTTGCAAATGCTGCAGCGAGGAGGCGGCTGGAGGCAGTGGAGATGTCCTGTCTAAGGGCAATGTGTGGTGTAAATATTATGCAGAAAATTCGGAGTGTGGAAATTAGGAGGTGGTGTGGAGTTACTAAAAGTATTAGTCAGAGGGCTGAAGAGGGGTTGTTGACGTGGTTTGGTTATTTAGAGAGAATGGATCAAAGTAGAATGACTTGGAGAGCGTATAAATCTGTAGGGGAAGGAAGGCGGGGTAGGGGTCATCCTCGAAAAGGTTGGAGGGAAGGGGTAAAGGAGGTTTTGTGGGCGAGGGGCTTGGACTTCCAGCAAGCATGTGTGAGCGCGTTAGATAGGAGTGAATGTAGATGAATGGTTTTTGGGACCTGACGAGCTGTTGGAGTGTGAGCAAGGTAACATTTTGTGAAGTTTTGCGAAGTAAAACTTCATTTTGTGAAGTAAAGTTTTGTGAACAACTTTAATAGGTCCCACGATCATGACACAAGACACAGATCACTATTTGACATACCCCGAGTCCATACTAACCAATGTAAAAATTCTATGCACATAAAGGGCCCCAGAATCTGGAATTCATTACCAGTAAATATTAAGTTAACCTTGTCGGAAAATCAATTCAAGACTTCTCAAAAATCACCTACTCATCCTATATTAAATACTCATACTGTAACAAACTTTCAAACCCAATATTATTTTACTTAAGATAATCTCAATTTTATATGTCATCCTCCTTAACACTTGTTGCAATTTCATATCATCATATTGTCATTTAAAATATTATAGTATCATCATTTTGTTAATTTGAAATAAAATATATAACTAGAAGAAACTCAATAATTTTTTCTAGTATTGTTATTATACTAGTATAGCATCAACATACTGTAACTTGAAATAAAATATACAACTAGATTAAACTCAACCAATTTCTCTTGTATTGTCTTTTAATAGTATGTATAATCATATTGTAATTGAAAATAATACAGAACTAGAATAAACTCAATCAATTTCTCTAGCATTAAGTACTTAGTGAATAAGTCTTTAGAATAAACTGCCCCTAATGCCATGTCATGCCAGTGGCTCTCCTTGCATTACAGTTTTATAATTGTAACTACCAATAACAGTGTACACTTGTAACATGCATCGAAATAAAAATATTATTATTATTATTATTATTATTATTTTAAGGGATTCAGGGAAACCAGTTAATTGATTTAGTTGGACTTGAGTCCTGGAAATGAGAAGTACAATGCCTGCACTTTAAAGGAGGGGTCTGAGATAGTGACAGCTGGGAGGGACTATTCTCAGCTGTCGTATCTGAGCGCCTCTGCAAAGACAGTGATTATGTATGAGTGAGGTGAAAGTGTTGAATGATGATAAAAGTATTTTCTTTTTGGGGATTTTCTTTCTTTTTGGGTCACCCTGCCTCGGTGGGAGACGGCCGACTTGTTGGAAAAAAAAAAAAAAGTGCTAGTGTGCTTCACTTATTCACCACACTAGCACTTCTTAATCCTCTCACTGTCTATCAGGCAGATCTGCATCAGTGAGGCCAGTGTCACTTACCCTGATCTTAATCTCAATCATAATGCCCTCAAATATGCTGTAAATTTTGGCCTAGACATGAGAGAATAGGTCTCTGTGATGGTCATGCACAGTATAATTTTTTTTACCCTATGTAGTGCATGACGGGAACAGTAAACATCTGACTCAGTGCTGTGGGTTAAAAGTACAATTATGAGACATTTTGCAAGGTGTTTTTTTATGGTTTCATTGGCCATTTCTTGATATTGAGTGATTGATAAGAAACTGTGTCTATCAATTGAAATGGAGATGATGACAGTAAATAGCCTGAAATAGCCCTCAAATTAGGGAAAATATTTAATTTTTGCCCATTTTTCCTGAGGAAGGGTACTGGATCTTCCCCCCGAATCTGTTGTATGGGTTTTTACTAGGTCTGCTTCAATTATTAGGATGACCTAAACCATGACCAATCATTCTTGGCTATACTGTCTTAGCTGAGAAATAGGGTTAAACTTCAATGTTTTGTGATGATGGATTCAAACTGGAAGGCAACTGTTACACAGGAAAGACCTGGGGATGTGATTAGTGAACAGAATAAAAGTTGCTGTAGTGGCTGGAATGCCTACAATGACTTTTGGGCTCTTGTTCTTAAATCAGAATTTGATGACTTGTGTAAAATTAGCCAAATTACCAACTTCCAGGTGCTTTATAGCATTCTGAGTGTTGAATGAAGTTTCATCTGCTTAATCAATAGAATGGAAATGCTAGGAATTGGATTGGTTAAGCAGTGGAAATGGCCTAAAATAAGTCTTATAATGGGCAAAAATTACAGCTGCACAAAGTGCTTCCCAGCCTCCAATTTTGTGCCTGAGTAATGCCGTAAGTTTCCCATAAAATTTCAGTTTTTCAACCATTTCAGAAGATAATTTTTGTTTTTGAAAAATCGTGACACAGTCAGTATTTATAGTTTTATTAGTTGAAACAGAGAGTGTTAACATCACCTGTGTATATAGCCTGGTCTGTGCTACCTGGCCTGCCCTGTCCTGCCTGGCCTGTCCTACCTGGCCTGCCCTGTCCTACCTGGCCTCCTGATCTGCCCTGTCCTACCTGGCCTCCTGATCTGCCCTGTCCTACCTGGCCTCCTGATCTGCCCTGTCCTACCTGGCCTCCTGATCTGCCCTGTCCTACCTGGCCTCCTGATCTGCCCTGTCCTACCTGGCCTCCTGATCTGCCCTGTCCTACCTGGCCTCCTGATCTGCCCTGTCCTACCTGGCCTCCTGATCTGCCCTGTCCTACCTGGCCTCCTGATCTGCCCTGTCCTACCTGGCCTCCTGATCTGCCCTGTCCTACCTGGCCTCCTGATCTGCCCTGTCCTACCTGGCCTCCTGATCTGCCCTGTCCTACCTGGCCTCCTGATCTGCCTGTCCTACCTGGCCTCCTGATCTGCCTGTCCTACCTGGCCTCCTGATCTGCCTTGTCCTACCTGGCCTCCTGATCTGCCTTGTCCTACCTGGCCTCCTGATCTGCCTTGTCCTACCTGGCCTCCTGATCTGCCTTGTCCTACCTGGCCTCCTGATCTGCCTTGTCCTACCTGGCCTCCTGATCTGCCTTGTCCTACCTGGCCTCCTGATCTGCCTTGTCCTACCTGGCCTCCTGATCTGCCTTGTCCTACCTGGCCTCCTGATCTGCCTTGTCCTACCTGGCCTCCTGATCTGCCTTGTCCTACCTGGCCTCCTGATCTGCCTTGTCCTACCTGGCCTCCTGATCTGCCTTGTCCTACCTGGCCTCCTGATCTGCCTTGTCCTACCTGGCCTCCTGATCTGCCTTGTCCTACCTGGCCTCCTGATCTGCCTTGTCCTACCTGGCCTCCTGATCTGCCTTGTCCTACCTGGCCTCCTGATCTGCCTTGTCCTACCTGGCCTCCTGATCTGCCTTGTCCTACCTGGCCTCCTGATCTGCCTTGTCCTACCTGGCCTCCTGATCTGCCTTGTCCTACCTGGCCTCCTGATCTGCCTTGTCCTACCTGGCCTCCTGATCTGCCTTGTCCTACCTGGCCTCCTGATCTGCCTTGTCCTACCTGGCTTCCTGATCTGCCTTGTCCTACCTGGCCTGGCCTGCCCTGTTCTACCTGGCCTGGCCTGCCCTTTGCTGTCCTACCTTTCCTGCATTGCCCCATTCTACCTGGCCTGCCCTTCTCTGCCTTGTCCTATCTGCTTGCATGCTCTCTCCTGCCTGTCTTGCCCTGCACTTCCTGCTTGCCTTACCCTGCTCTACCTGCCTGCTGGTGGTCTGCCTGACCTGGCCTACCTGCCCTTCCCATCACCCCAATACTAACTCATCAAGTTGAAGGTACAGTTAAAGTTGTATTTCCGAGGTCTTGGAATGAATCGCCACAAAACCACGTGTTTTGGAGTTTGAGTTATGATAGTCGTAAATTACGATATGTTTCCTGGAATGGATTAATATTCTAACTCAACTAACTGGTGTATTTTATATGGTATGATCATGTTTCTAGTTCAATCTATAAAAAAAATATTTTTTTGTTTATGAGCCATACAAAGAAGTTACAGAAGTTAGTTTCACATGCTGTTTGATTACTATTTTTATTTTGATAAAAATTGTTATACAGCAAGTATCCTTTCCAAGCAGAGGTACTATGTACCCCAAATGGCACTACTTAAACTATACCACTCTCTAATGTACCCATACCTCATCTATGGTATTTATGCTTGGAGATCTATTATGACAAATCACCTTAAACCTTTAATAACCCAACAAAAAGCTGCTGTGCAGATGATCACCAACTCCTACGCCAGACAACACACCCCTCCGCTCTTCAAGAATTTGAACTTACTTATATACAATACGTATGTCTAGTCTTCACCCTTTGAGGGTCCACACCGTAGTTCTATGCCTTGTCCACAGGATCCAAGAATTTTCAATTTTTTTTTTCTTATGAAATGGTAGAGAATCTGTAGGGGAAGGAAGGCGGGGTAGGGGTCGTCCTAGAAAATGTTGGAGGGAGGGGGTAAAGGAGGTTTTTGTGGGCGAGGGGCTTGGACTTCCAGCAAGCATGTGTGAGCATGTTAGATAGGAGTGAATGGAGACGAATGGTTTTTGGGACATGACGATCTGTTGGAGTGTGAGCAGGGTAACATTTTGTGAAGGGATTCAGGGAAACCAGTTAATTGATTTAGTTGGACTTGAGTCCTGGAAATGGGAAGTACAATGCCTGCACTTTGAAGGAGGGGTCTGGGATGGTGACAGCTGGGAAGGACTATTCTCAGCTGTCGTATCTGAGCGCCTCTGCAAAGACAGTGATTATGTATGAGTGTGGTGAAAGTGTTGAATGATGATGAAAGTATTTTTTTTTTGGGGATTTTCTTTCTTTTTGGGTCACCCTGCCTCGGTGGGAGACAGCCGACTTGTTGAAAAAAAAAAAAAAAAAGAAACAAAAAGTACGAAATTTGATGGAAAATTGCTGAAATTACATTCGCAAATTTTGCTGCGTCAGCAATATTTACACATCAGCAATTTTGCCCACTTTGACTCCATTTTAAGCCAATTATATTATTCCAGTCAACCAAATTCTTAGCTATTTGTTTAGTATTACTTTTAGTTTATCAACGGAGCACAAGAAACTGCCCTATCAACTATTTCAACTACCCAATAAAGTGATCAGAAATTGGCAATTTGGCCAATTTTACACAAAGTTCAAAATATTCCAATTTGAAAATAGGATCCAGAATAAACAATGCAGGAATTCCTGGCACTAAAATAACATTTCCTTTGTACATTAGTTACATATACACGCTTTACAGATGAATTCCATTTAGATTTTTTATTCACACCAACAAATAGAAAAGTTACTGTTATGCAATATTGTAATAATTGTTTAAATAATATCAGCATATTCGTGAACGTATATTAGACCCACCAGTTGACGTGTATTGGACGTGTGACATCATCTATTTACTCTTGATCAGCAAAAATCAAACATTACTGCTACTTTGAGCTCAATTTCAAGCTATTTTCAGTACTAAAATCAATATATCTTCCATTCTATCCAATGAGACCAAGAAACCGGGAATACAACTGTAAAAACCACACAAAAATACACCGCAAATTCGCTGTTTTAATCCAAAAACACAGCCTCAGTTTTTTTTTCTCATTATATAGGATTTGTTTTATATGGAGCACACTTACCACATAGATCCATTCTCTCATATCTAGGCCCAAATTTACAGCTCACAGGTTATCTGAGTAAGCTGAGCTCATGGTGTATAACTACGGCTTTGACCCTGTGGACATGACGTAGAACTATGTCTTGGACCCTCAAAAGGGTTAAGTTGTCTGTAAACATTAGTATTAGTCTGCATGAAATACTCATGCATGTTAGTGGCTTTCTTTGTTCTTAACAATACTTTATTACAGGTGATCTACTTTGTATACTACACAAAGAAAGGTTTGTTTGTTTTGTATATACAGGAGGGCCCCACTTATATAGCAGGTTAGGTTCTGGGTTACCGCTGTAAAGCGAAAATCACTTGTAAAGTGAATCATAGCTTTTTTTTCACTTTCAAATGCATATAAAAGCCTGATAACATGTTTACACTATCATATATTATGTGAACAATATAGCTAGGCCTAAAAAATGCATAAACAGTTCACACATTACTTACCTTAAAATATTTTCATCCATTGCTTTTAGTGAGTGGTGAAAATATTTATTGTTGAAAGTCTGAATAAATGAAGAATGGGTATATAATTGAAAACCGCTGTATTAGTGAAGCGCTGTAAAGCGGGGCCCTCCTGTAAATGATATAAAAAAAAAAGCTGCTTGTTATGCAAAGCATTTTGGACAAACTAATCATAAGGTTTAAATGATGATTTGGACAATTACAAATATATTACAGTAGTACACTGAATTTATGATGATCTGTATTTATGGAGTGTTTGAATTACAATGGTGAAAATGGCTGAGGCAGCAATATTATGCAGCAATAAGTGTGATGTGTAGTGAAGATAAATGTGTCGTATTGTGTAGTGAAAATATGTGTTGTGTAGTGAAGATAAGTGTGAATTGTACAGTGAAGATGTGTGTGCATTGTGTAGTAAAGTGTTCCATAGTGAAAATAAAGTGTTGTATATATGATGATAACCACGTAGCATACTCAGGGTTTACAGATTTAAGCCAATGGATTAAACAGAAAAACATTGCTTTTTTTGTTTATAATACACCTTTTTTTGGGGGGTTTAATAAGTTTAGTTGGCTTTTACTATTAGCAGATGGTTTTTAATGATTTGTAGTAGATTTTCATCATCAGAAAAATATTAACACATGAGTTATGAAGAGTAAAGATTCCAGAGTTATTGTAGAAAACAGTGGTGACAACTTCAAACTGATGAGTACAAACTCTGCTCTCCAAGAGACAAGCTACTGCATTGCTGGTTGGCTAAGGTCCACCCACACAAAAACTGGTGCTCCTATTGGCTCAAATGCTGCTGGCTAGCTGAGGTTCACCCATGCACACCAATAATAATAATAATAAATTAATAATAATAATAATAATAATAATGTGTATGTGTTAATGCTTTAGGTTCAAACCTATGAACTTCAACATGGGAGTTGAGATGCGGGTGTATGCACCCGGCTGTATTGCCTGGCATAATAATAATAATAATCTATATTTCTACAAATACAGTGGACCCCCGGTTTTCGTGATTTTTTTGTTCCAGAATGCTGTTCAAGTGCCATTACCAAACGAATTTATTCCCATAAGGAATAATGTAAAGTAGACTAGTCCTTTTAGACCCCAAAAATACACTTACAAAAGCATTTAAAAAAATACACTTACATAAAAGGGCGAGTTTATAGCAGGACGAACACCGGGGGTCCACTGTACATGATACAACTATTACAGCCCTAGCTGATAATATTGGCATACTTCTGTATTTAGAAAGCCCCTGGTTATGCAGAGGATTTTGGGCAATTTATGTTGTTCAAGTACTCTAGGATGTGTTCCACAACAGTCGTACCATTATACACGTATTGAATCTCCAATTTTTAATAACAACTCAAAATAAAATTCCTCTATGGGGTAAATTTTAACTCCAGCCCATCATATCTCAAAGGACCACTGTACGTATATGGATATACAACCTACTACATAATATGGCTAATTAGAAACCATGACCAAGTACAGTGGTCCCTCGACTTTCGGTCGGTCCGACTATCGGTGATTTCGAGTTTCGAGCACTTTTTTCGGTCAATGTTTCCCTCGCCAAACGGTCATTCCCTCGACTATCGGTCCGTACCAGACCTGTCCGCCTGCCCGTGCTTGCGCGCCTCGCAGGATGCCAGTCTAGCGTTGTTTACCATTGAGAGAACATTACCCAGCGTGCTCTTTCAAACATTTCACAATAAATTTATTGTGTTTATTGCTGGTTTAGTGATTGTCACTGTGAAATAAGTCACCATGGGTCCAAAGAAGCTTCACAAGTCGATAAATTCTATAGCACCAACCAGTGATAAAGTGTAGCATTAACAGTGTAGCAATGGAAATAAGTCACTCTGTCTGACTTCTACACATATGCTGCTATGTATGATAATCTATGTATAACTGGATTTGTGTATATGTACCTGAATAAACTTACTTAAGTAAGTTAAGCGATTAATCGATAGAAAATGACGACACGAAACTTAACTCCTACAATGTTGTTGAGGAATATAGGGACACTGACAAGAGCGCCGCCCTCTGCCACCATCTCCTCCAAGGTAAGTGTAAGTATTTCTTATTTATATAAGTGTGAATATTTCTTATTTATAAATTAAAGTGTAAATATTTCTTATTTATAAATTAAGGTGTAAATATTCCTTATTTATAAATTATGCACATTGTGTGTGTGAATAGTGGTGGTGGCTTTCTGCTGCTGCTGACCACCACCACGGCTTATGGTCAGTGGCCCTTATACCCAACAACAACACACACACTACCACCAGTCCTTACATTCGTAATGACATGTTTTATTCATTCTAGAGTTTATATCATGTTTCTATGTTATTAATATTGTTTATTATGTCATATTAGATGAATTGTGCTAGATAAATAAGCTGTAGATAACAAAAAAGGCACAATACCATGACTGGAACAATACACACACAACCCGCACATATAAAAAGAGAGGAGCTTACGACGACGTTTCGGTCTGACTTGGACCATTTACAAAGTCACACTAACACGAAGGACAGGTGGAAGGGGTATTTATAGGCAGGCAGACAGGGGAGGGCACAAGAAAGTGGTGGAGGGGTAATGGAGGTAGTAGTTATAGTGGTAGTGGTAGTAGTAGTAATGGAGTCAGTCATAATCTAGGAAAGGAGCACTGCAATGAAGCTGGCGGCCCGCATGGGGTAAGAACAAGAACACAGTGGGGGAAAAAATGAAAATAAAATAAAGGACAAATACAAGGCAAAAGAAAAGAAAGAAAACCTAGAGGAGAAAGGAGAAAGAGGAGAAGGGGGAAGAGATAGAAGGGGAAGGAATCAGGTTAAGTCACGGGTGTTCTGAAGTTTGGAGCATTTAACAATGTAATGGGAGAGGAAAGCATCTACAGAGACAAAGCCAGGGCTAAGATTCATACAGGGAAAATTGTGTATAAGGGAGGATTCAACCAAACGGCGACTGTGAAAGTTAGATATAGGGTAGACAGTTTTAGCAGAAGACCAATCAATAGGATGACTGTGATCTCTGCCATGACAGAAAAGAGCATTATTAGTGTCGGCAAGCCTAACACTATTTTTGTGCTCCCTGAGTCTGTCAGAAAGAGATCGGCCAGTTTCTCCAAAGTACTGAAGAGGACAGGAGGAGCAAGGTATAGAGTAGACACCAGGAGAATCTATAGAGGGAAGGGAGGTATGAACTATATTAGTGCGAAGAGTGTTAGTCTGGCGAAAGGTAAGTTTGATGTCTAAGGAACGGAGAGAGTTGTTGAGATTAGAGAGACCAGAGATGTAGGGAAGGCAGAGGACAGGAGAGTTCCCAGGAGTAGAGGGTTTAGGAGAGAAGAAAGTCCGTTTGGCACGAGAGAAAGCAGAGTCTATGAAATGGGAAGGGTAGCCAAGGCGGGAAAATGAATTATGAAGAGTGGAAATTTCCGCTTCAAGAAACTGAGGATCACAAATGCGGAGAGCACGGAGAAAGAGGGAGATAAGAACACTTTTCTTGACAGAGGAGGCATGATAAGAAAAGTAGTGAATGTACATTCCACTGTGCATAGGCTTGCGGTACACGGAAAAGGCAAAACCTGTAACTGAGCGGTGGACATGAACATCAAGGAAAGGAAGCAAAGAATTAGATTCCCAATCAGCTTTAAACTTATTGGAAGGGGCAAGATTATTAACCCATTAACTGTCTAAACGTATATATACGTTTTTACTGCTAGCGCTCCAACCTTGATTTTCCCTATAAGAAAGCATGTAAAAAAAACGTATATATACGTTCGGAGCGCTAGCAGTAAAAACGTATATATACGTTTGGACAGTTAATGGGTTTAGAGCATCAAGAAATGGTTGGAAGAGACTTGAGTCATGAGGCCAAAGAGAAAAGATGTCATCTACATAGCGGAGCCAGAGTGAAGGACATACATCAATAGTGGGAAGAAGAACAGTCTCGAAGTATTCCATGTAAAGATTAGCAAGAACAGGAGATAGAGGAGAGCCCATGGCAACACCAAAGGTTTGAGAATAATATTTACCTTGAAAAGAAAAGGAATTAGAGTCCACACAAAGGCGGATAAGATCAAGAAAGACATCAGTAGGTATAGGGAGAAGTAACCCTTCATTGGCCTTCTCTCTAAGAAAATTAAGGACATCATCCAGAGGGACATTAGTGAAGAGGGACTCGACATCAAGACTAAGCATCTTACAGGTCGGGAGAGAGCGAACCCGTTCGATGAAGTCTTGTGAGTGACGAAGGTGGGCAGGAGAAAAAGTACCAAGAAAGGGGGTGAGAGTTTTGGCTAGCCAAGAAGCAAGAGAATAAGAGACAGAACATCTAGAAGATATGATGGGACGCAGAGGAATATCAGGTTTGTGAGTTTTGGGAAGGCCATAGAAATAGGGCAGAGAGGGACAGATGACCCGAAAACGTTGAACAAGGTTAAAGTCAGAAGGGCAGAGGTCGGAGAGAGTCTT
This sequence comes from Cherax destructor, assembly GCA_009830355.1. Classification (NCBI taxonomy): domain Eukaryota; kingdom Metazoa; phylum Arthropoda; class Malacostraca; order Decapoda; family Parastacidae; genus Cherax; species Cherax destructor. The sequence goes on from WNWK01009527.1 coordinate 66,489, forward strand.
AAGTTTCTTGTTGAAAGTTCTCTAGATGCGATCAAGAGGATTGGAAACGAGAGGAGTGTAGGTACGTGAGTCAGAGAGCAAGACATCGGCTTTACGGAGGTAATCCTCTCGATCAGGGATAACTACTGAATTACATTTGTCAGAAGAGAGTATGACAATGTTAGGGTTGGATTTAAGAGAAGAAAGGGCAAGTTGATAGCGGCGAGGAAGGTGATGGTTCTTAGAAAACAGGCTATCAAGAGCAGGAAGGAGAGCGCCACGAAAAGTGGATAAATAAGGAAGATTGTTATTACGAGAGCGAGACTGGCGAAAAGAATCAAAAGAGCTAATCATGTCAATACCAGTGCGAGGGGCAGGTGAAGTGGCAAAGGAAAGACCAAAACCAAGCAGTTCAAGCTCATGTTGAGAGAGTGTGACAGAAGACAGATTAGTAACACAGTCGGTAAGGGAGAATTTGGACCAAGGGCTATCTGAGATGAGACGTTGAAGTTTGTTCTGTAGTTTAGAAGAATGCATTTGTGAATTCAGGCGAGCAGTGTCAAAAGCGACGGTAGTGAGAAGGTTACAGAGATCTTGTGGAAGGGAAGCAAAGAGAGCATGTTGACGCTGACGGAGAGTAAAGAAGGCATCTTCAACCTGAGACTTAGTAGAAATAATGAGCTGTTGGAGTAGGAGACGGGCATGCTCAGGAAAGGGAGTGCCCAGTGGGTTAGGTTTAAGGAAATGGGAGAAGGAAGGGGGCAGAACCTGCTCAGCAAGACAGTCACGTAGAAAGTGAAGCTGATTCTTACGACGCCTGGTGGCAATAAGAGCAGCCTCATAAGAACGAAAGAGGGGTTTAAAAGAAGGAAGAACATTAAAAAAGTTAGAAAGAATAAGACGCTTACCTGCGGGGTCCATAAATAACAAAAAAGGCACAATACCGTGACTGGAACAATACACACACAACCCGCACATATAAAAAGAGAGGAGCTTACGACGACGTTTCGGTCCGACTTGGACCATTTACAAAGTCACACTAACACGAAGGACAGGTGGAAGGGGTATTTATAGGCAGGCAGACAGGGGAGGGCACAAGAAAGTGGTGGAGGGGTAATGTTCATGTCCACCGCTCAGTTACAGGTTTTGCCTTTTCTGTGAACCGCAAGCCTATGCACAGTGGAATGTACATTCACTACTTTTCTTATCATGCCTCCTCTGTCAAGAAAAGTGTTCTTATCTCCCTCTTTCTCCGTGCTCTCCGCATTTGTGATCCTCAGTTCCTTGAAGCAGAAATTTCCACTCTTCATAATTCATTTTCCCGCCTTGGCTACCCTTCCCATTTCATAGACTCTGCTTTCTCTCGTGCCAAACGGACTTTCTTCTCTCCTAAACCCTCTACTCCTGGGAACTCTCCTGTCCTCTGCCTTCCCTACATCTCTGGTCTCTCTAATCTCAACAACTCTCTCCGCTCCTTAGACATCAAACTTACCTTTCGCCAGACTAACACTCTTCGCACTAATCTAGTTCATACCTCCCCTCCCTCTATAGATTCTCCTGGTGTCTACTCTATATCTTGCTCCTCCTGTCCTCTTCAGTACTTTGGAGAAACTGGCCGATCTCTTTCTGACAGACTAAGGGAGCACAAAAATAGTGTTAGGCTTGCCGACACTAATAATGTTCTTTTCTGTCATGTCAGAGATCACAGTCATCCTATTGATTGGTCTTCTGCTAAAACTGTCTACCCTACGTCTAACTTTCACAGTCGCCGTTTGGTTGAATCCTCCCTTATACACAATTTTCCCAGTATGAATCTTAGCCATGGCTTTGTCTCTGTAGATGCTTTCCTCTCCCATTACATTGTTAAATGCTCCAAACTTCGGAACACCTGTGACTTAACCTGATTCCTTCCTCTTCGATCTCTTCCCCCTTCTCCTCTTTCTCTTTTCTCCTCTAGGTTTTCTTTCTTTTCTTTTGCCTTGTATTTGTCCTTTATTTTATTTTCATTTTTCCCCCCACTGTGTTCTTGTTCTTACCCCATGCGGGCCGCCAGCTTCATTGCAGTGCTCCTTTCCTAGATTATGACTGACTCCATTACTACTACTACCACTACCACTATCACTACTACCTCCATTACCCCTCCACCACTTTCTTGTACCCTCCCCTGTCTGCCTGCCTATAAATACCCCTTCCACCTGTCCTTCGTGTTAGTGTGACTTTGTAAATGGTCCAAGTCGGACCGAAACATCGTCGTAAGCTCCTCTCTTTTTATATGTGCGGGTTGTGTGTGTAAATAAGCTGTAGAGTTGATATTATTGTCATATTGAAGGACTATTTTGTCCTACCTCCAAACAAACTCTCCCGACTCTCTCATACGCCAACAAGAGTCTTCAATAAAGGTAAAACTTATTTAACTGTTCATTTGTCCATTATAATTAGTGCTTTATATATATATCTCATTGTTTTCTGTATGTAAAACTATAGTATTTATTCTTTAAAAAAATGAATTTTTTTGTGAATATTTTTGGGTGGAAATGGATTAATTGTATTTACATTATTTCTTATGGGAAATAAGGTTTCGACTTTCGAGTAATTTGAGTTAAGGTCTAGCTCCTGGAACGGATTATGACCGAAAGTCGAGGGACCACTGTATAAAGATACAGTCATCCCTTGGTTTTCAATTGTCTCAGTTTTCACCGATTTTGGTTTTCAATCACTTTTTTCGTAGAAAAATTGTCTCAAGTTTTACCGATTGTCTCAGTTTTCAGCGATGGTAGGGAACCTGTCCACCAGTGCCCCGCACATTGTCACGCAGTGTAGCATTGTTTATGCTTGAGTGAATATCACCCCAGGAGTTCATACAAAACATTTATTAACAATTCATTGTTTTTGGCCCTTGATTATTGTGTGTGACTACTAAATAAGCTACCATGGGCCCAAAGAAAGCTCCTAGTGCCAGTCCTTTGGTAAAGAAAGTGAGAAACACGATGGAGTTTAAGAGTGTAGCAGGCATGCAGGGAGTGTAGCATGTATGCAGGGAGTGTAGCATGTATGCAGGGAGTGTAGCATGTATGCAGGGAGTGTAGCAGGTATGCAGGGAGTGTAGCAGGTATGCAGGGAGTGTAGCAGGTATGCAGGGAGTGTAGCAGGTATGCAGGAAGTGTAGCAGGTATGCAGGGAGTGTAGCATGAATGCAGGGAGTGTAACATGTATGCAGGGAGTGTAGCATGTATGCAGGGAGTGTAGGAGGTATGCAGGGAGTGTAGCAGGCAGGGAGGGAGTGTAGCAGGCAGGGAGGGAGTGTAGCAGGCAGGGAGGGAGTGTAGCAGGCATGCAGGGAAGTGACCCCGGATAAGGACTTGGTACCTAAATTCCTTATGGAAGGGGATTCCCCATCCAAAAAATAGGGTCTCTTCCCTCTCCCCTCCTCCCTCTCTTCCATCTAGCAACATCAGTCTTCAATAAAGGTAAGTGCCACATAGAGTTCATTCATTTGTGCATGTAAATCTATCTTTAAGGCCCCCAATTTTTTTTTTCCAAACTTCTGGGTTTCTGGAACGGATTAATTGAATTTCCATTATTTCTTATAGGGAAAATAGTTTTGGTTTTCACCGATTTTGGTTTTAGCTGATCCATCTGGAACGGATTAAAATTGAAAACCAAGGGATGACTGTATACAATGTATAATAACGTTGCTTAAGAACTTGACAGACACTTAAGTAGGACTTTTTATGCAGTTAACACAATCATTTCTACAATAAAAAAAGTAGTTAATGACAAATAATCAATTACAAAAGAATTATATATTATTTAAAGTGATTCAATGATCTTCAGCTTTGTGGAGTGATTGAATAGAGATGAAGATACAGCAAGTTACTTAGAAAACAGTACAAATAAAATGGGACCAGATATGTTACCAACTATGTATGGGAGTTGAAGGAAAGCTAGAAGAACAGGGACAGAATCGGTTGAAAGCTGGCTTTGTATGACATAGCGTATTGCTGTCTCAATTAAGCTAAAAAGATATACAGTGGACCCCCGGTTTTCGTTATTTTTTTGTTCCAGAATGCTGTTCAAGTGCCATTACCAAACGAATTTATTCCCATAAGGAATAATGTAAAGTAGACTAGTCCTTTTAGACCCCCAAAAATACACTTACAAAAGCATTTAAAAAAATACACTTACATAAAAGGGGCGAGTTTGGAGCAGGACGTCTTTTTACGTGCATCGAGTTTTTACACAAGTTGAGCCAGACACGGGGATGTCGAGAAGGTTTTATGTCTTGTGTTATGCCTGTGTGTTTTGTTGCAGCTGTTAAGGAAGAGTTTCAGAGAAGGGTTTAAATTAGAATTGATTGTCCTATATATATTATATACATGTATACTAGGCCCAGTAGTATGAGTGTATACTGTGTATATTAAGAAGGTCAAGCTTATGAAAAGTGTGAGAGTGTGTTGTCTGGTATAATATGATTACTTTGAAGCCATGACCAAGTACAGCCTCTCCTCATTTACCAACGGAGTTCTGTTCCTAAGATCAGGATGGTAAACAAATTTGTCGCTAAGCGAGGAGCATACTATAATGTACTGGGTTTGTGTCAACCATCTTTGATATTGTTTTAACGTCACCTTTGCACTATTTATAACATTCCTGGTATATTTTTAAATGTTTATACGGTAGTGTACTGTACATTGAAATAAACAGAATAGAAGAAATCAGCTCCATTATAGTATATTATTTACGTATGCATAACGGTCAGAGAGCCCGTCGTAAGTCTGAGTCGTTAGTAAACGAGTACGTCGCTAAGTGAGGAAAGGCTGTACATGTATGTACAACCTACTACATATAATCAATTTTGAAGTCATGGACTGAAAATAACAAAAATAATTCCCCTGTATTTTAAATTTATATATTGCCTTCACTACTTATTGTTTATGAACTCAGCAGAAATCATGCTTGTACATATTATTGTTAGTAATAATAAGAATTGTTAACTTATAATTTTCTATGCAGTGACTAACAAAATTTATTTTTGAAGCATTAATCAAGCATTACAAATGAACAAATGTCAAGTCCTTTATATAAATTAACATTTTTGGAAAAATACAAAAAATTAATTCTTGTACAGTGGAACCTCGGTTTTCGTATGCCCTAGTTTGTATGTATGTACAACTACAGTTATTCTTTATAAAATGTATTTTTTGTTAATATTTTTGGGTGTCTGGAACGGATTAATTGGATTTATAAATAACAAAAAAGGCACAATACCATCACAGTGTGACTTTGTAAATGGTCCAAGTCAGACCGAAACGTCGTCGTAAGCTCCTCTCTTCTATGTGCGGGTTGTGTGTGTAATTGGATTTACATTATTTCATATGGGAAATATTAAAAAAAAATACATTTTATAGAGAATAACTATAGTTTTACATACAAACTAGGGCATATGAAAACTGAGGTTCCACTGTACTATTTACTGGGTTTACCAATGAAAACAAACTATATTGGTACCTGCTACTTGGAACAAAATCAAATTTTAATTGAGCTTTAAAATTTATACATCAATCTTAGAAGGAAAAAGTTCAAAATGTATTAAACAGACTTCTTATTTTAACACATCAATATTCAAATTAACTTTATTCTTTACTAGAAGACAAAACTCTTTAATCATCAAGTCATCTGACTCTTTTAATTTAGAATCTTTATTCAAAACTCTATATAGAAATAAAAATTACCCAGTCTTTTCTATTACTAATCTAGTTCAAAGATTTGAAAGTACCAGCTCAAATGAAGAAAATATTCATTCTACATTGACATGTAAAATGGCCAAGATATGCAGCCCAACACATTACAAAAACTGTCCAAAACAGTTGACATCCTCTCCAAGATACGTTATGTACCACAAACAGCACTACTTCCATTATATTATACACTAATCTATCCCTACCTCACCTATGCTATTTGTGCCTGGGGATCCACAACAGCAAATCACCTCAAGCCAATAATAACTCAACAGAAAGCTGCAGTATGAATGATCACAGTCCACTGCTAGACAACCCCCCCACCCAACCTTCAAAGACCTAAACTTACTTACTATACAAAACATTCACTCTTATTATTGTGCACCCTAAATATACAGAACAATAAATTCTAATAATAATCCTGATCTGAAGTACTTCCTTGATACTTGTAACAGACATACCAAGTGTCTGGAGTTTACCTGGAGAGAGTTCCAGGGGTCAACGCCCCTGCGGCCCGGTCTGTGACCAGGCCTCATGTTGGATCAGAGCCTGATCAACCAGGCTGTTACTGCTGGCGCACACAGTCCAACGTACGAACCACAGCCTGGCTGGTCAGGCACCGACTTTAGGTGCCTGTCCAGTGCCTGCTTGAAGACAGCCAGGGGTCTATTGGTAATCCCCCTTATGTATGCTGGGAGGCAGTTGAACAGTCTTGGGCTTAATCTTGGCTTAATCTTTGTAAAAACTCAATGTGCATAATAGGACTCAAATTCTGGAATTCCCTGCCAGAAATCTCCAGAGCCACTCTCTCAGCCAGCATCAAAACTAACATAAAAAAATCTTCTTTCACTACATAGTGATAGTTACCTTATACTAGTAGTTGTAGTGATGGTGGTAGTTATACAAGTGTAGTGATGGTGGTAGTTATACTAGTGTAGTGATGGTGGTAGTTACCTTATACTAGTAGTGATGGTGATAGTAATGCAGTGGAACCTCTACTTACGAATGCCCTGACGTGCAAGTTTTTCTAGATGCGAGCAGTAGCTCGGTCGATTTTTTGCTTCCAGATGAGAGCGAAATTTCAAGATGCGAGCAAGCCTCAAGGGAGGTTCCTTGACGCTGGTGAGGGGCTCTTGATCTTGATCTAAGGAATTGGAGCTCGGTTGTTTGTTGGACTATCTTATTGAAACTTGGGCAATGTATGATGGAAAGATGCTTCTTAACGTACACCAAAAATGAAAGAAATCGGACCATAAATAATGGAGTTCACTTCTCAGCCATAAGCCGCCCCTTATCGGTATTTTTGTATGGTTTATATAGTTGTATTCTTGTTTTTTTGGTCTCATTTGATAGAATGGAAGATATATTACATAAATAGATATGATTTTGATTGGTTTCAAGACGAAAAGTACCTTGAAATTGAGCTCAAAGTAGTGGAAATGTTTGATTCTTTGGCGATATTCAAGAGTAAACAAACGACATCACCGTCCAATACCTGTCTGAGTGGTCATTCCAATATGCAGTCATGAATGGGTTGACATTATTTATACAATTATTACAATAATGCAGTAGTCTGCATAATAGTAAATCTTCTATGTGTGAATACAAATTCCAAATGGTAAGCAACAGTAATAGTAATACGTACGTAATAATAATAATAATCATAACAATAATAATAATAATACATATAATATAATAATAATATTAATATAATAATAATAATAATAATATAATAATAATAATAATAATATAATAATAATAATAATAATAATAATAATAATAATAAAGGAGGGGTCTGGGATAGTGACAGCTGGGAGGGACTATTCTCAGCTGTCGTATCTGAGCGCCTCTGCAAAGACAGTGATTATGTATGAGTGTGGTGAAAGTGTTGAATGATGATGAAAGTATTTTCTTTTTGGGTCACCCTGCCTCGGTGGGAGACGGCCGACTTGTTGAAAAAAAAAAAATATATATATATAATAATAATAATAATAATAAATAATATAATAATATATATAATAATAATAATAATATAATACGTATAATAATACACGTATAATAATAATTTACTATAATAATAATTATAATAATAGACGGCTTCGAAAGGCCGTCACTAGATGGCAATGAATACCACAATGCGGGAGCGGTTATGGCTGCCTCCACTTGTCACATGACATATTTCATTCATTCTAGATTATATATCAGGTTTCTATGTTATTTATATTGTTTATTATGTCATATTAGATCAATTGTGATAGATAAATAAGCTGTAGAGTTGATATTAGCAAAATATTTAAGGAGTATTTTGTCCTGTCTCCAGACAAACTCTCGTCTGCCGCCGACACCACTACGTAGCCACATACGTAATGCCATATTTTATTCATTCTAGAGTATATATCAGGTTTCTATGTTATTTATATTGTTTATTATATCATATTAGATGAATTGCGATAGATAATTAAGCCGTAGAGTTGATGTTAGCGAAATATTGAAGTATCTTGTCATGCCTCCTGAGAGCTGGAACGGATTAATTGCATTTCAATTAATTTAAATGAGGAAAATTGACTCAAAATACGAGCAAATCGGGATACGAGCAAGGTCACGGAACGGATTAAACTCAAAAGTAGAGGTTCCACTGTATAGTGATGGTAGTTACCTTATACTACTAACATAGTGATGGTGGCAGTTATACTAGTAGTGATGGTGGCAGTTATACTAGTAGTGATGGTGGCAGTTATACTAGTAGTGATGGTGGCAGTTATACTAGTAGTGATGGTGGGAGTTATACTAGTAATAAAATATCTTTATTTCTACAAGTACATGTACAAGGTATACAGGCCATAGCTGACATCAATGACGTACTACTTTATAGAAAGCTGCTTGTTATGAAGAGCATTTCGGGGAAATTAAGTCAGTTTTGTCCCAGGATGCGACCTACACCAGTCCACTAACTCTCAGGTACCTATTTTATTGATGGGTGAACATAGACAACCGGTGTACGGAAACACGTCAGATGTTTCCACCCCTTCACCGAGAATCGAACCCGGATCCTCACCGTGTGAAGCGAGAACTTTTGCCACCAGGTCACAGGGAAGTAGTAGTGATGGTGGTAGTTATACTTGTAGTGATGGTGGTAGTTATACTAGCAGTGATGGTGGTAGTTATACTAGCAGTGATGGTGGTAGTTATACTAGCAGTGATGGTGGTAGTTATACTAGCAGTGATGGTGGTAGTTATACTAGCAGTGATGGTGGTAGTTATACTAGCAGTGATGGTGGTAGTTATACTAGTAGTGATGGTGGTAGTTATACTAGTAGTGATGGTGGTAGTTATACTAATAGTGATGGTGGAAGTTATACTAATAGTGATGGTGGAAGTTATACTAGTAGTGATGGTGGTAGTTATACTTGTAGTGATGGTGGTAGTAATAAAGAACAATAATGGTGAATGAATGAATGAATGTAAAACCTGTTATGAATAATACTTACTTAGCTAATTATTCCCACAACACTTACATTATAATGACCACGTAAACTAACTGCAATGCAATTAATTGTTTTAAATTGTTATCTCACTCAATTAGTTGCATTGCTGCTATAAATTGCTACAATAAATGATATGTTCAACTTATATTCAAACTTTATAACTTAGATATGCAACTTTACTTATTTTATAAATTATCAACCATAACTTTTTATTATTTTATTATTTTTATTGCTTTAATTTGTTTAATCTGATTTAATTAATTTTATAATGAAGACAAAAGTACAAAACTATGTTCAAATTTCATAGCTTAAATACTCACCTTTACTCATTGTATACTATCTACAAAAATTCTTACAATTTAGTTT